>QLTV01001114.1:49300-51800 GCA_003457575.1 Thermophis baileyi
TGTCTCTTTTATGTATATATGTGTGTGTGTGTGTGTGTGTGTGTGTGTGTGTGTGTGTGTGTGTGTGTGTATGATGTGTGTGTGTGTGTGTGTGTGTGTGTGTATGTGTGTATATATATATACATATATATATACACATACATATACATATACATATACATATACATATACATATACATATACATATACATATACATATACATATACATATACATATACATATACATACACACACACACACACACACACACATGAAAAACCTGGAAACCCTTGGCTACCTGGCCAGGCTGAGTACCTGGAACCCTGGATCCGACCAATCGCAGGCAGCCCAGAGGCAGTTGGAGAAAGAATTCTGGGAGGTGGTCTTTGCTTCTGTTCAGAAGGGCAGTTGGAGGTCGGGAGAAGACAAGAAAGACAGAGGGATTTCCTCCATGTTCGGTCACTGGGCAGTGAGTGTCGTACGATGGATGGGCAGGCGTAGCAGACTAGGCGCCGTGGGTCGCCCCGGGTTCTGGATGCCGCAACGACGGCGCCTGTCCCTCCACGAATACCTGAGCATGCAGCTGCTGAAGGAAGCCGGCGTCTCGGTGCCAAAGGCCCTGGTGGCGAAGACCCCCGAGGAGGCCTTCCAAGCCGCCGAGAAGATCGGGACGGAGGACCTGGTGGTGAAGGCCCAGGTTTTAGCCGGGGGACGCGGCAAAGGGACCTTCGAAGGCGGGCTGAAGGGCGGCGTGCAGATGGTGGGTTCTCCGGACGAGGCCAAGGAGGTGGCCGCCCGGATGATTGGCAAGAAGCTCTTCACCAAGCAAACGGGCGAGAAAGGACGGATCTGCAACCAGGTTCTCGTCTGCGAACGCCGATACTTGCGGAAGGAGTACTACTTCGCCATCACCATGGAGGGCGCCTTCCAGGGACCGGTGCTGATCGGCAGCTCCCAAGGCGGGGTCAACATCGAAGAGGTGGCCGCCGAGAACCCGGAGGCCATCTTGAAAGAACCGGTGAACATCGCGGAAGGCATCCAAGAGGATCAGGCCCTACGGCTGGCCCGGAAAATGGGATTTCCCACCAAGGTGGCGGGCACGGCTGCCGAGAACATGGTCAAGTTGTACCACCTGTTTATCAAGTACGACGCTCTCCTGGTGGAGATCAACCCGCTGGTGGAGGACTCGACGGGGACCGTGATGTGCATGGACGCCAAGATCAACTTTGACGACAATTCGGCCTTCCGTCAGAAGAAGGTCTTCCAGCTGCAGGATTGGACGCAGATGGACGAGAAGGAGAGGGAGGCGGCCAACGCGGAACTGAACTACATCGCATTGGACGGGAACATCGGTTGTTTGGTCAACGGGGCGGGCTTGGCCATGGCCACCATGGACATCATCAAGCTTCACGGAGGCTCTCCGGCCAACTTCCTGGACGTTGGCGGAGGGGCCACGGCGGAGCAGGTGAAGGAGGCCTTCAAGCTGATCACGTCGGACAAGCAGGTGCAGTCCATCCTGGTCAACATTTTTGGAGGCATCATGCACTGCGACATCATCGCCAAAGGCATCATCCTGGCAGCCACCGAGCTGGAGTTGAAGATCCCCGTGGTGGTCAGGTTGCAGGGCACCCAAGTCGACCAGGCGAAGGTTTTGATAGCCCAGAGCAAGCTGGAGATCTTGGCCTGCGACGACCTGGACCAGGCGGCCAAAGTGGCCGTGGGCCTCTCCAGAATTGTGACGTTGGCCAAGGAAGCCCAGCTGGAGGTGACCTTCCAGTGGAAGACCTGAGGAAGTTTCTCTGCTTGGGATTTCTGAAGGGCCTCAAGGCCCCCGGAACTTCAAAGGGCTGAATCAGGCAAACGTGGCTTCCATCTCCACCATGGCTGATGATGACCAGATCTCACCAGACCTTCCACCTCCACCATGGCTGATGACCGGATCTCACCAGACCTTCCACCTCCACCATGGCTGATGACCAGATCTCACCAGACCTTCCACCTCCACCATGGCTGATGACCAGATCTCACCAGACCTTCCACCTCCACCATGGCTGATGACCAGATCTCACCAGACCTTCCACCTTGTAGATGGCTGATGACCAGATCTCACCAGACCTTCCACCTCCACCATGGCTGATGACCGGATCTTCTTCTGTCCTCCAGTTTGTAGATGACAAAGGAGGTCAACTGGAGACTTGTGAGATGGGCTTTGGCTGTCTTCTTCCCAATAAAACCCTGGCGTGGAGCCGACGGTGGTCTATGGTCTCATGAGTCCTGGGTTGGCATGTTGGTTGGTGCCACATCTGGGGGTTTTCCAGGTCCAGGAGCCATCCGGGCGGGTTTAGAAGCCCTCATAAAGAACCGAGCTTCTTTGGCCAGCATTAAACCACCATCCAAGGAAGATCAATGGGGGGGAGAGGAGATCACGCCCATGTCGGTGAAGGCTCTGCTTTAAAGGGGGAAAGTTTAAGGGGTTGGTTGTCAGCCAACAAGCCAGCTTACTGATAGTCTGCGATTTAA
>QLTV01001114.1:54300-64104 GCA_003457575.1 Thermophis baileyi
CCTCGACATATGACCACAATTGAGCCCAAAATTCCTGACACTGACACATTCGTTAAGTGCATTCTGCCCTGTTTTACGACCTTACGTTAGGAACACGGTCGGGAAGCGAATCGGGCTTCCCTGTGGACTTTTGCTCGGGGGAAGGTCGCCAAAAAGGGATCACGTGATCCGGGGACACTGCGACCGTTGTAAATATGAGTCGCTTGCCCAGCGGCTAGATTTTGATCGCGTGACACTGGAGACACTGCAACGGCCGTAAGTCCGAACCACGGTCCTAAGTCGCTTTTTTCAGGGCCATCGTAACTTGGGACGGTCACTAAGTGAACTGTCGTAAGTCGAGGACTACCGTATGTGGAAGGAGTCTGCCCTAGATGCAATGGGTTGCGGGGGGGATGCTCCTGGGGCCGTGGGGTTTCTTAAAATCAAGACTTCTGACATATTTTTTTAAATCAAGGTGAAGGTAGTCGACCAGGAAAGGTGGGAAATCGGGAATGTGGTCCAAGGCTTCCGGTGGCTCCATCTTTTCTTGGGGGAGAAACGAAAGGAGACCCTGCTAAGGTGCCCAGAGTGCTGTACTGGTGGGTGGCCCTTGAAATCAATAATCCACCAATCAATCAGTCAATCAATCAATCAGCCAGCCAATCAATTAGCCAATTAGTCAGTCAGTTAGACAGTCAAACAATCAATCGGTCAGTTAATCAGTCACTTAGTCAATCAGTTAGATAGTCAGTCAATCAGCCAGTCAATCAGTCAGCTACTCAGTCAGTCAATCAGCCAGTCAATCAGTCAGCTACTCAGTCAGTCAATCAGACAGTCAGTCAATCAATCTATCAGTCAATCAGTCAGTTACTCAGTCAACCACTTAGACCGGGTGTCAGCAACCTGCGGCTCCGGAGCCGCATGCGGCTCTTTGGGCCCTCTGCTGTGACTCCCTGTCAGGTGATCCCACCACTGGCTGGCCCCGCCCCTCGCCCTCCCCTCCCAGTCACTCCTCGCCTGGCCTGAGAAGTTAAGGGCGACGGCGGGGGATGGAGAAGCGGCCAGGGAAGAGAGAGAGAGATACAGAGAGAGGGGGGAGAGAGAGAGACATAGATACAGAGAGAAGGGGGTTTGTGGTTCCCGGTGTTTCTTAACAACCAGTTCTCTGCCTAATGACCGGCTGGGTAGGCGTGGCTAGGGGGTCATGTGACTGGTGGAAGTGAGTGATGTCGAGTTGGCCACGCCCACCCAGGTTTTGTGGCTCCCGGTGTTTTCTTTTCTGCGGGAAACGGGTCCAAATGGCTCTTTCAGGGTTTAAGGTTGCAGCCCCCTGAGTTAGACAATCAATCAATCAATCAATGAGTCAGTGAATTAATCATTCAGTCAGAGTCAATCAATCAATCAGTCAGTTACTCAGTCAGTCAATCAGACAGACAGTCAATCATTCAGATAATCAATCAGTCAATCAATCAATCAATCAGATAGTCAGTCAATCAGTCAGTCAGTCAATCAATTACAGGGCCCGGTTCCCCTTCCCCCACCCCAGCCAGGCTGCCAAGCCACAAAAGTTGAGGATCACTATGCTAGACAAACCCATGATCTGTTCGGTCATTCCTCTTTCCAGATATAATGCATGCTTGTGCCTTTCCCCCCTCCCCCCTCACAAGAGCACCCCAGTGGAGCCGCCGCCACCTCCTCCTCTTCACACACACACACAACCCGCCCCCCCCCCCAAAGAGTAATGTCAGTCATTTTCTCTTGAACCATAGCGCTTTATTGGCTTTGGCTAACTCACCAGTTGCACCCTGGAAAGCTACTCCATACCTTACTATCTTTCATTTTAGGTTGCTTCTACCGATCCCCCGTTACTTTCGGGGACTCAAGCCTTCCTCCTTCTTCTATGAGCTGGGTAGCGCTACCTAACCGCCAATTGACTATCCTCTAGTAAGTCCACGGTTCGCTAAACTAAGAATTTGGCAACTGCCTACCCTGAACCGTGGTCAGCTTCAGGAGTGGGCTTCAAAATTTTTAGCAACGGGTTCTCTGCCCGGTTGCTGGGTGGGCGTGGCCATGGTGGGCGTG
This sequence comes from Thermophis baileyi, assembly GCA_003457575.1. NCBI lineage: Eukaryota > Metazoa > Chordata > Lepidosauria > Squamata > Dipsadidae > Thermophis > Thermophis baileyi. The sequence goes on from QLTV01001114.1 coordinate 56,362, forward strand.
GCCTAGTCGGCCTCCTGCACCACGATGGGGGGGGGCGTTTTTGCCCTCCCCGGGCTCTGGAGGCTTTCTTTGAGCCTCCGGGAGGGCGAAAACGGCCTCCCCAGGCTCCGGAGGCCCTCTGGAGACCGGAAACAGGCCCATTTCCGGCGTTCCCGAACTTCCGGTAGGCCCGTTTTTCGTCCTCCCCGAGCCTCCGTGCGCGCCCTGCACTTACCTGCATCCAAAACGGGCCATGTGGGGATTCCTGGGAGGGGCAGGGCGGGGTGGGCAGGGCCAGCCAGGAGTGGGATTTGGGGGTTCTCCAAACTGCACAGAATCTTAGCTAGATGTTCTCCCGAACCCCTGTGAACCCCCAGCAGCCCCACCCCTGGACAGCTTCCTTTATGGCTGAGGCTGCCATACTAGGGCCAAAAGTCGTCCGTCCCCCCCAAGGCAGCGTCCTTCTCTGCCAGCCTCTCTCCTGTGGCTGAGCACGGCGGGTTGCTACGTTGTTCACCCCAAAAACGGTGTCCCAGAGATCAATTAAAGAGTGCCTTCCCTCTCTCAACCCTCCCCCCCCCAAGTCTAAGCATTGGCATCCTCAAATCCAAGGCCCTTGCCACCGGCTTCCTGCTTGAACTTGGTCAGGGTCTCCAGGGGCACGGGAAGCGGGGAGCAAGAGAGGAGGAGAGGGTGCACCTGGAGGAAGGGGTTCACGTTCTCCCCGTCGTCCCGGTAGCAGGGCAGCAAGCGGGGCCCCGCGTGGGCCGCCTGGTGCCCCTTCAGCTCCTTCCGCTGGCTGAACACCAGGCCGCACTCGGTGCAAGGGTAGACGCGCTCCACCGTGTGGGTCAAGTGGTGAGTCCGTAGGTTCCCCTTGTACTTGAAGCTCTTCCCGCACTCCAGGCATTGGAAGGGCCGTTCGCCGGTATGGATGCGCCGGTGCTTCATCAGGGTGGTCTTCAGGTTGAAGGTCTTGCCGCACTCGCCGCAGACGAAAGGACGCTCGCCGGTGTGGATGCGCTGGTGGGTGACGAGGGTACCCTTGCGGTTGAAGCTCTTCCCGCACTCGGCGCAGGAAAAGGGCTTCTCGCCGGTGTGGATGCGCTGATGCTTGATCAGTTCCCCGTTGTGGCTGAAGCTCTTCCCGCAGTCGGCGCAGGCGAAGGGCCGCTCGCCGGTGTGGATGCGCTGGTGCCGGGTGAGGTCCCCGTTACGGCTGAAGCTCTTCCCGCAGTCGGGGCAGACGAAGGGCCGATCACCCATGTGGATCTTCTGGTGGAGGATAAAGGTCTTCCGGGCGCAGAAGCCCTTGCCGCACTCGCCGCAGACGAAGGGCCGCTCGCCCCGGTGGATCTTCTGGTGGGTGACGAAGTTGGCTTTCCGGTTGAAGCATTTCCCGCACTCGGGGCAGGAGAAGGGCTTCTCGCCCGTGTGGATGCGCTGGTGCAGGACGAAGGTCTGCTTGGAGCAGAAGCTCTTGCCGCAGACGGGGCACTCGAAGGGCTTCTCCCCTGTGTGGACACGCAGATGGCGCATCAGGTCCCCCTTCTGGCTGAAGCTCTTCCCGCACTCGGCGCAAGGGAAGGGTTTTTCCCCCGTGTGGACCCGCAGGTGGGTCACCAGGTTGCCCCGGTGCTGGAACCGCTTCCCGCAGACGCTGCAGGCGAAGGGCCGCTCAGTGGCAGGACTCTTCGGGCGCCGGTGGGCTTCAGCTGCATCAGAGACGACCACAGTCACTGTTTCCGCAGTTTTGAAAGATCCTCCAGACGCAGGCATGGGTGCCGGAGCCGCACTCCGAATCCCAGGAGATCTCGACTGCGCCCACTGAAATGTGCTGCGTTTCCTCTTCAACGAGCCCCGAGAAGGAGTTCCCTCCGAGCTCTCTCTGCACGGCTCCTGACCCATCTTTCCACGCGACACGTTGGCACTCGGCTCCAAGCATCCGGCTAGCAGAGGAGAAAGAAGAATTAGCAGGGTGATCAAGGACAGAGTTCCTATATCTTTTTGACTTTGCACACCGGCGGGGGGAGGGGGGAGAGTGGATGGTTCCGTGGGAGTGGCAGGCACTTGTGCACACCGCTCGCGCAAACGGAGGATGCGAGCATGTGCTCGCCTGCTCCTCGCGCGAATGGGGATGCGCACACTAGCTTGCCACTTTCACAGGCCGGTTCCGAAAGACTCAAGGCCCGGGGATTGGAGGGGGGACCCCTGATCTTGGACAGGGGTGTCAAACTCAAGGCCCGTGTGCCGGATCCGGCCCACGGGGTGCTTAGATCTGGTCCGCGGGGCCGCTCTGGAAACAGCGAAGGACCGGCCCACGATGCCTCTGCCAGCGAAAATGGAGCTCAGGAGGGCCTCTCGAGGAGGGCCGCCCAGGCTCCGTTTCCGGCCGCAACAGCCCCCTGCAGCCCTCTGCCAGTGAAAACGGAGGCCGGGGAGGCCATCGCGGCCAAAAATGGAGCCCGGGCAGGTTCCATGAAGTGGGGTTGTGGCCCTCTGTCTTAGGCACAGTGCGAGCTTCTGAACTGACATAACAGCTACTAACGAATCATAGGCAGATCGCAAGTCCCAAACTGAGTCGCCAAGAGTGGGTCAAACTCACCCAGGGGGGCAGGCCTAGGAGGACGGGAGCAGGCAAAGCCCTCCTCGCCCACCTCGTCATCGTCGTCCTCTTCCTCTTCCTCCTCCTCCTCCGGTTCCATCTTCACAATAATGTCGGGCTTGTTGTCCGCTGGGGACAGGAGGAGAGAGGCGGGTCAGCAGGGAAGGGGGAACGGGGGGGGCAGCAGCCTCATTGGGGAACACACCCCATATCCGGCACCCGCTGCTCTACTCAGGCAGAGCGTTGAGGCCAGACAAACTCACAGGGATCGGTGCTGTCCTCCCCGTCGCTATCCTCCCAGAGACCGACGTGGTACGACGGTTCTTCCAGCTCCTTCTTGATCCCTGGAACAAGACGCGCAGTTGTGTTGTTGGGGTGGTGGTGCGGCACCCCCCCCGCCGCCCCAGAGATGCAGGTGCCACGCTTCCCGGAGGATGGGGACCACGCCTGGAGCAAGCATCAGGGTCCCGTCTGGGGTCGTTCGTGAAAAACCCCTTTCCCGTGGCGGAAGTTTTGCGAGGAGAGGCTGGACAGCCACTGGTCAGCAACGGTATAGGGTCTCCTGGTTGAGCAGGGGGTTGGACTAGATGACCTCCGAGGTCCCTTCCAACTCTGTGATTCTATGCTTTTGGAAGGGTCTCCCACTTGAGCAGGGGGTTGGACTAGGAGACCAATAAGAGAATGGCCGAGTTGGAAGGGACCTTGGAGGTCATCTAGTCCAACCCCCTGCTCAAGCAGGAGACCCTTCCAGAATCATAGAATGACAGAGTTAGAAGGGACCTGGGAGGTCTTCTAGTCCAACCCCCTGCTCAAGCAGGAGACCCTTACAGAATCATAGAGTTGGAAGGGACCTCGGAGGTCTTCTAGTCCAACCCCCTGCTCGAGCAGGAGACCCTTTACCATTCCAGCCAAGTGGCTGTCCATTCTCTCCTTGAAAACCTCCAATGATGGAGCCCCCCACAACTTCTGGTGGCAAGCTGTTCCACCCGTTAACTGTTTTCGCCGTCGGGCCTTACCTGCTGTGGGGCTGGACAGCGACAACCTCCCTGGCTCGGCCGAGTCCAGCGGACACCCGATGCACAACTCCTCCCCCGGCTCCTCTTTCACTGCCACTTTGGCCCCTGGAGGGTGGGAGGGGGGGCACAGTCAAGGCACGGGGGCCACAGGTATGTTCCTCGTGCCCCTCCCCTGAAGTTGGGACGCCAAGACCCAGCAACCCCGAGCAAAACAAGGGAATGGGGCTTTGAGACCCCAGGCCAATCAGGAGGAAGAAGTCTCGCCCCCCCCCCACCTCTGGACAGGCAGCCGGGACCCTCCCTCCTTACTCCTCTATCTAGATGGGGGGGTCTGCCAGAGGACGAAGTAAGGAAGGGGTCTGCCAGAGGAGGAATCTCCCTCCTCTAAATTCAAGACTCGGTGAAACTTAAACGCCGCCGAGGGGAAAGGAAGGGAGGGGGGCACAGTGGGGCGACCCAAAGAGGGGGTGCCACTCCCCCTCCAGAACAAAAGGCTGTTAGCGGGCAGGCAGGAAGACCCCCCTCCCATATACACACACCTTACAAGGGAGCCGGAGGGGGATCCCCAGATAAAGGGGTCTCTGGTGTCTGTCAAAGGGGACGGTTGTTCCACTCGCATGTGCCGCAAGGCCGAGGGACGTAAGCGGCAAGCACAAGGCCGATCAGGGAGAGATGACCTCGACTTACGAGAGTTCGCTTAGTGAACGTTCAAAGTCACAACGGCCGTGAAAAAAAGCGACTCGGGACCCTGTTTTGCACTTACGACCGTCACAGCGTCCCCGCGGTCACAGGAACAAAAATTCAGACGCTTGGCAACTGACTCGTATTGATGACGGTCGCAGGGTCCTGGGCTCACGCGATCCCATTTTGCGACCTTCCGACAAGCAAAGTCAATGGGAAAGCCGGATTCACTTAATAACCGTGTGACTCCGTTAACAACTGCAGTAATTCACTTAACAACCGCAATGATTCACTTAACAACTGTGTGACTCACTTAACAACCGCAATGATTCGCTTAGCAACTGTGTGACTCACTTAACAACTGCAATGATTCACCTAACAACTGCAATGATTCACTTAACAACTGTGTGCCCAAATTAATTGCAACAATTCACTTAACTGTGTACTCACTTAACAACTTGAACAATTTGCTTAACAATTGTGTGACTCACTTAACAACTTGAACGATTCGCTAAACAACTGTGTGACTCATTGAACAACTGCAATGATTCACTTAACAACTGTGACTCACTTAACTGCAATGATTCACTTAACTGTGACTCACTTAACAACTGCAATGATTCACTTAACAACTGTGTGACTCACTTAACAACTGCAATGATTCACTTAACAACTGTGTGACCCACTTAACAACCGCAACGCTTCGCTTAGCCCCTGCGACAAGAAAGCTGGTCAAATGGGACGAATGTTCCACTTCACCAATGTTTCACTTAGTGACATACATTTTGGGCTCGATCGTGGCCGTAGGTAGAGGGCTTACCCGTACAGGCGAGGCTATCAAATTGCAATCCAGCCAGGAGTGCTTCCATCCCGGGAGTGAGTCTGCCCTTCAGGGAATTTGTCGGACGTCCCACCCCTCCAGCCCGAGTCCTGTGTCCCCTTCTTCATCTGGATCACCCCATGTTCTGACCTAGGCTTCCTTAGAAAGCATGAAGCAGAGTCTTAGTCTCGGCAAAACCTCTTTTATTTACACGACTGTGAATTCCTTTCATTCACAGTCTGCAAGGCTTGCCAAACAGTCTTTCAGAGGAATATTTAGCAACACAAACCTTATCTCCCTTGGAACGCTGCCAGAGAACTAGTTTCCAAATGCAGGGCAAGGCAAAACTTGGCACAGAGTCTATTAGAGTCACAAACAGAACTTTCCACTCTTGAAACGACCGAACGAACTGTTTCCTGCAAAAGCCCACGTCCCGTTCGCTCCTCTTTTATGTCCTGTGGGAGGGGCCAATCATCTCCAAGGTGTGGCTTTACTCTCAAGTTGACCCTGCTTTCTTATTTATTTATTTATTTATTTTATAAAATTTATATGCCGCCCAACTCCCGAAGGACTCTGGGCGGCTTACATCATAAAAAAATAAAACATATAAAAACAATTTAAAAAAAAAAAACCCAACTATATTTAAAATAAAACATTCACACAACTAATGTTCTTAGTTGTTCTTGTCTTCTGGCAGCTCTGCGCATGCGCACACTGGGAACAGGCTCCAGCTGTTCCTCTGCCTCGCTGATGTCTAACTCCGGAGGTAGCTGATAACTGCCAGATGGCCTTAGCCCCTTCTCTGCCTCCGACGCAGAGCCCTCGTCCGAGCCTTCCCCAGACTCCAGGACTGGCCCATGTTCCTCCCCAACCTCCTCACTGTCCGAATCTGCTGCCAGCTCTGCTGGCTGCTGGTGGGCCACAACACCCCAATTCCAAGGGGGCCTGAAAGAGAATCTCACCTGGTGGTCACTCACCTGCATTGGCGAGGTTGGGTCTTACCCAACGGGTTTCCATCTTCTCGCAGCGGCCACGTGTCCTGCTTCTCTTCTCCGGCCAAGAGGGTCACATCAGCAGGTCCTGTCCGGGGCAGGGGGAGATGATGTAATAAGTGAAGGAGGATGAAGCTTCCCCCCCCTCTGAACACCAGAACCAAGAAGAGGGTCCCCCATCACTTCACTACCTACAGATGTTTCATGACCCAACTAGGTAACATCATCAGTGCTAGAAGGGATGTTGTCCAGGGCGGGACGTTAGACAGAATCGAATACGTGTAGCTCTGGGTTCAACTGGGGAGGTTCCAGATGCTCACATTACAGGCACCGGCAGTCCTCGACTTACGACAGTTCATTTAGTGACCGTTCGAGGTGATAAACTGACTTATGACCGTTGTTCATACTTATGATGGTTGCAGCATTCCCTAATGTCACGGGATCGAAATTCAGACATTTGGCGACTGACTCATATTTATGACGATCACAGTATCCCGGGCTCCTGAGATCCCTTTTTACGACCGCTGACAAGCAATGTCAAGGGGGAAGCCAGATTCACTTAACGACCGGGCGACTCACTTAACAATGGCAGGGATTCACTTAACAACGGTGGCAAGAAAGGTCATCAAATGGGGCAAAATGTACTTCACAGATGTCTCACTTAGCAACAGAAATTTGGGGCTCAATTGTGAGGATAATTCCCAAGTCGCCTCCGTTGCTTCCTAGACACCCCTTCCTTCCCCCCTCAATCAATCAATCAATCACCATAGAGCTGGAATGGGCCTCAGAGGTCATCTACTCCAACCCCCTGCTCAAGCAGGAGATCCTATCCCATTCCAGACAAATGGCTGTCCGGTCTCTTCTTAAAGACCTCCAGTGTTGGAGCACCCCGCAACTTCTGGTGGCGAGCAGTTCCACCGGTTAATTCTCCTCCCTGTTAGGAAATTCCTCCTTCATTCCAGGTTGCTCCTCTCCTTGATGAGTTTCCATCCGTCGTTTCTCGTCCTGCCTTCCGGCGCTCCGGAGAACGACGTTCACCCAAATAAATGAATGGTCAAACGAAGTTGACCCTCATCTCCCATGAGGGACATCCTCCGTGGGCTCAGGTTGTCCAAGCAATTCACTTTCCAGGGAGAATCCAGCCCCCTCCCCTCCTTTGCGTGAACCTTCCTACCTTCGGACACGTCGGACGCTGAAACGGGGAGAGGGAAGAAAGTGGCGGTCCCAACGCCAAGCGGCCTAGGAAGTGGAAGACCCTCTGGGCTTTGGGGGAATCCGAAGAGCTGTCCATCTGGGCCGCCTAAACAGAAGGTGGTATTCGTTGACCGCTGTGGACTCCTTGGTTCTCTCTGAGATTGGTGGTTTTCTTGGAGACGTTTCATGACTCAACTAGGGAACATCATCAATGCTAGGAGGGAGGGGGGTTTGTGGAGAGGAGGAAGAGGAAGAGGAGGAGGAAAAAGGGAGGAGGGGGGAGGAGGAGGAAGGAAGGAAGGACTGTGGGATCTTTGGTCCTCTGAGATTGGTGGTTTCCTTGCAGACGTTTCACGACCCAACTAGGGAACGGCATCAGTGCTAGAAGGGAGGGGGGTTTGTGGAGAGGAGGAAGAGGAGGAAGAGGAGGAGGAAAGAGGGAGGGAGGAGTGGGGG
>QLTV01001114.1:88701-101913 GCA_003457575.1 Thermophis baileyi
GATGGATGATAAACGATGGATGGGGAGATAGGATGGATGGATGGAGATATAACAGACAGACATGGATGGGGAGATAGGGGATAGATTGACAGGATAGATTAAATACTTGGATGGATGGATGGATGGATGATAGACACAGATGATGGATGGGGAGATAACAGAGAGACATGAGGGATGGGGAGATAGGGGATAGATTGACAGGATGGATTAAATACTTGGATGGATGGATGGATGGATGATAGACACAGATGATGGATGGGGAGATAGGATGGATGGATGGAGATATAACAGACAGACATGATGGATGGGGAGATAGGGGATAGATTGGACGGACGGATGGACAGATTAAGGTCTTCAGTCCCTCCTTGAATCCCTCTTGCTTTTGTGTGTATGTGGGTAGGACACCTGGGAATAGGTAGGTAGGTAGATGATGGATGAATAGGTGGCCACATTACAAAAAAGAGGAGACTGTTGGAAGGGACCTTGGAGGTCATCTAATCCAACCCCTTGCTCAAGGAAAAAAAACTCTTCTAGAAATCATAGAATAACATAGTTAGAAGGGACCATGGAAGTCATCTAGACCAATCCCCCCCACCGCTCGAGCAGGAGAGCCTTACAGAACGACAAGAGTTGGGAGGGACCTTGGAGGTCATCTAGTCCAACCCCCTGGTCAAGCACCAGACAAACGCCAGTCCAGTCTCTTCTTGAAATCCTCCGGCGGGCCAAGAGCACCTGCAAACGTCCGGAGGTAAAACAGTTCAACGGATTTTAACAGTTCTCAGGAAAGCAAACAAACCCATTTCCTTGATCGGCCCATCCCAGACCATCAAAAGGCAGGCCGTTGTTCCGACACGCCTGCCTCTTTCGCGCCCGATTCCCCGAGCCAGAACAGGAGCAGTCAGGGCCTCTCGCACAACTACGCAACCCTTCTTCCTGGGCCAGCGGGAGCTATGGCGAGCTGGAAGTGGATTCTGGGCATAATTGTGCTGCTGGCGGTGGTGCTGACCGTGGGAATCGTAGTGGGACTGAATAGCAGTGAGAATTCACCCGGTTCCACGAACCAGTCGGACGTTGCCAACACCCAACGAAACCTCAAGTAAGTATTTGAGATACTTACGGTAAGAGCCGAGGTGGCGCAGTGGTTAGAGTGCAGCACTGCAGGCTACTTCAGCTGACTGCTAGCTGCAGTTCGGCGGTTCAAATCTCACCAGCTCAAGGTTGACTCAGCCTTCCATCCTTCCGAGGTGGGTCAAATGAGGACCCAGATTGTTGGGGGCCAGAGGCTGACTCTGTAAAACCGCTTAGAGAGGGGCTGTAAAAGCACTATGAAGCGGTATATAAGTCTAAGTGCTATTGCTATTGCTATTTGGAGCTCTTGAAATCACTGCTCAGGTTCTGTGGTCCTTGAGACAGTTGTGTTGGCTTTTGGAGGTGCAGGAGGGAGCGAGTTCTAGTCCTGCCCTAGGTACAAATGCCAGCCGGGCGATATTTTTTATGTATTGGTTTTATTAGAAGGATAATAAATAAGAACACAAGAACAAATCAGAAACATCAACTCCAGACGTGCTGTGAGAAAGGAGATCCATTTTATTCCCAAGAAGGAAGCGACTTATTTTTTTTGGGGGGGGGGGGGTAGACTACAACAAAATGTGGTGCAGAGATTCGGTTTTATAAGAGGGGACCAGTGAGATGTTAGTCGAAGGGTTAGGATGGTGTCCTAAAGGGGCTTCTTCCAAAAGGCCAAAAGGGTCTACGTATTTTTTCCCAGCACCCGAAGTCAGGACAAGAAACAACGGATGGAAATGAATGCAAGGAGAGAAGCAACCTGGAACTAAGGAGAAACGTTCTGACGGAGGACAATTAACCACTGGAACAGCTTGCCTCCAGAAGTTGCGGGGTGCTTCATCGCTGCAGGGTTTTAAGAAGAGACTGGACAGCCACCCATCTGAAATGGTAAAGGGTCTCCTGCTCGGCCAGAGGGTCGGACTAGATGACCTCCAAGGTCCCAACTCTGTCATTCTGTGATTCTGTAAGGGCCTCCTGCTTGAGCAGGGGGTTGGACTAGATGGCTTTCCAAGGTCCCTTCCAACTGTGTGATTCTGTAATTCTGTAAGGCTCTCCTGCTTGAGCGGGGGAGGGGGGGGTCAGACTAGATGACCTCCAAGGTCATTTCCAGCTCTATGATTCCACGATTCTGTAAGGGCCTCCTGCTTGAGCAGGGGGTTGGACTAGATGGCTTTCCAAGGTCCCTCCCAACTGTGTGATTCTGTAATTCTGTAAGGCTCTCCTGCTTGAGCGGGGGAGGGGGGGGTCAGACTAGATGACCTCCAAGGTAGATGACCTCCAAGGTCCCTTCCAACTCTGTCATTCTGTAAGGGTCTCCTGCTTGAGGAGTGGGTTGGACTGGAAGACCTTCCCAGTTCCCCTCCTACTCGATGCTGATTGATTGACTCTGTTGTGCTTTTTTTTTTTTTGAAGACCTTTCGCTTCTCAGCCAAGAAGCTTCTTCCGTTCTGACGGAATGGTGGAGGAGGGAAGGGTTTATGTTCCTTGCGGCCATCTCGTCGTTAGCCTTCGTTCTGAAGGTTGTTGAGACCACTTGAGGGTTCAGTTGAATCAGAGAGCAAAATGGGTGTGGAGCCTTCTTGGAACTGCTGAAAGGACCGTGTCGTAAACAGGAGATGGGTGGTGTGGTATCTCCCCCCCCCCTCGGTGGAGAGAAGGCAGTTCAATCGTCATATAAATCTTACTGCTGCTTTACAAAGCCTTAGTAAGGTCCCACCTGGAATCTGGCATCCAGTTTTGGTCCCATCATATATATATATATATATACAAAAAAAGAGGTCGACACTTTGGAAAAAGTGCAGAGAAGAGCAACAAAAGATGATTAGGAGAGTGGAGGCTAAAACTTACGAAGAACGGTTGCAGGATTTGGGGGTGGCCAATCTAGAGAAAAGAAGGACTGGGGGGGGGGGGACATGATAGTAGCCTTCCGGTATTTGAGGGGCTGCCCCAAAGAAGAGGGGGTCAACTTATTTACCAAGACAAGACAAGAAACAAGGGATGGAAATTAATCAAGGAGAGAAGCAACCTAGGGTGAAGGAGGAACTTCCTGACAGGGAGGACAATTAACCGGTGGAACAGCTTGCCACTGGAAGTCGCAGGTGCGCCAACACTGGAGGCTTTTAAGCAAAGACTGGAGAGCCACTTGTCTGAAATGCTTGAGCAGGGGGTTGAACTAGATGACCTCCGAGGTCCCTTCCGTCATTTTGTGCTTCTCAGGCTCTCCTGCTTGAGCAGAGGGTTGGACTAGAAGACCTCCGAGGTCCCTTCCGTCATTTTGTGCTTCTCAGGGTCTCCTGCTTGAGCAGAAGGTTGGACTAGAAGACCTCCGAGGTCCCTTCCAACTCTGTCATTCTATGATTCTGTAAGGGTCTCCTGCTCAAACAGGGGGTCGGACTAGATGACCTCCAAGGTCCCTTCCAGCTTGATTCTGATTGGTTGAAGATAGATGGCCTCTTTCAAACCAGCGGCCCTCTCTGTCCAACATGTGGACTTGGTCTTTCAAATGCAGGTGGACTGCCGAATCTCATCCTGAGGGGTTTGTTCTCCTATGTTGCGCCATGCGTTTGTGAAGTGGTTGTTTTGTTTCCCCAATGTCCGGATCTGTACATTTCTCACTGCGCTGTTCGGCATATCCCACATTCCTCGGTTGGTGTCTGGGTGTTTTATCCAGGTGGACAAGCTTCTGCCTTCGTGTGTTTTGGGGGTTCGAGTGTGCATGTATATTGTGTCGGTTGTAAATCCTCCTGAGCTGTGCAGATATTCCTGCAACGTACGGACACCACATATCTCCTGTTTACAACATGGTCTTTTCAGCCATTCCAAGATGTCTCCAGGGGTGGGGCTGCTAGGGGTTCCCAGGGGTTCGGGAGAACCTCTAGCTAAGATTCTGTGCAGTTTGGAGAACCCCCAAATCCCACTCCTGGCTGGCCCTGCCCGCCCACCCCACCCCTCCCAGGAGTCCCCACGCGGCCCGTTTTGGATGCAGGGAAGTGCACGGCGCGCTCGGAGGCTCGGGGAGGGAGGGTGAAAAACGGGCCTACCGGAAGTTCGGGAACGCTGGAAACGGGCCTGTTTCTGGCCTCCAGAGGGCCTCCGGAGTCTAGGAAGGCCATTTTTCGCTCTCCCGGAGGCTCGAGGAAAGCATCTGGAGCCCGGGGAGGACAAAAACGCCCCCCTCCCGCCGTGGTGCAGGAGGCCGACTAGGCCACGTCCACCATGCAACCGGGCAGAGAACCCCTTGCTAAAAATTTTGAAGCCCACTCCTGGATGTCTCCGCACGCATTTGCACTATTCAGGTGACCCTGAGGGCACAGACAAACTTCCAAGTGGCCCCAGAGAGAGTACCAATGACCAGATGACTGCCAAGAATAGAAATCCTTCCATCTTCCATCGTTCGGTCAGAGCTGAAAAAGCTTCTTGGGTGAGAAGCGACAGCTCTTCAAGGAAAACCAAAAGTCCAGTTGCCTTTGGGGCAAGAAGAGGCTGGACAAGCCATTTGTCTGAAATGGCGGCAGATCTCCTGCTTGAGCAGGGGGTTGGACTAGATGACCTCCACGTCGACCCTGAAGCTGACCTATGTGCAGCCGTGTTGAATTGTACTCATTTCTTATTCATAGTCTTTCTGAACTTTGCTTAGTATGCAGGATGGGGATTAACGGTGCTTCAGGCTCGCCACATCTGGTAGCAAGAAAGGGGGGGTAGGAGAGATAAGGGGGATTGTTATGGCTAGATCAGAGGTCACCAACCGGTGGTCCGCGGACCACTGGCGGTCCACGAGAAAATTTTGGTGGTCCGCGGCGCACCCGGGTGGAGGAGCTGCTCCGGGATGACCAATGGCCAGTCCTGTGACTAGAGCTCTGGAATATGGGATCGGCCAGGCACCTCGTGGTGAGGCTGGAAATCTCTGCCGTAGAGGGAGGAACTTGCAACTTTGCAGGTGGTGAATGTGAGAGGAGTAGGGCAGCCCTCGCGGGCCGGAACAAGGTAATGGTGCTGTTGCGGCAAAGCGGGGCAGTGCAGGCGGGCCAGAGCAACGGGTGTTGGCAAACCATGGATCTTTTGTCCCCCTGCTGTGGCTTCCTGTCAGATGATCCCACCACTGGCTGTCCCTGCCCCTCGCCCTCCCAGTCATTCCTCGCCTGGCCTGAGAAGGGAAGGACTGAGGATGGAGATTCGCTCCATATTCCAGCCCTTGGTGCTGCGCGCATCTCGGTCGCGCCGGAGAATCAGAATGAGAGAGAGGGGGGAGAGAGAGAGATGAGAGAGGGAAGAGAGAGGAGCGATGTGAGAGAGAGAGAGATGAGAGAGAGGAGAGGGAGAGGGAGACAGAGAAGAGAGAGGAGAGGGGGAGAGAGAGGAGAGTGGGGAGAGAGAGGAGAGAGAAAGAGAAGAGAGAGTAGAGGGAGAGAGAAAGAGAGATGAGAAAGACAGATACTGAGAGAGAGATGAGAGAGAAAGAGAGAGATACTGAGAAAGAGATGAGAAAGATAGTGAGATAGAGAGACAGAAATGAGAGAGAGAGAAAGATGAGAGAGAGAGGGGGGGGCAGAAAGAAAGAAAAAAAAAGAGAAAGAGAGATGAGAGATCCCGATGTTTTGTTTTCTGTGGGAAACAGGTCCAAATGGCTCTTTGAGCCGAGGTGGCGCAGTGGTTAGAGTGCAGTACTGCAGGCTACTTCAGCTGACTGCTAGCTGCAGTTCGGCGGTTCAAATCTCACCGGCTCAAGGTTGACTCAGCCTTCCATCCTTCCGAGGTGGGTAAAATGAGGACCCAGATTGTTGGGGGCAAGAGGCTGACTCTGTGAACCGCTTAGAGAGGGCTGTAAAAGCACTATGAAGCGGTATATAAGTCTAAGTGCTATTGCTATTGCTATTTGAGTGTCTAAGATTGCAGAAACAGGCGGCCAAGCTAAGTGCCTGAAGGACCCCATCCCGTCACTGGGAGTCCAGGCGCTTCAGCGAGCGGCACGCTGGATTAATATTAGTGGTCCGCAGGATTTAAAATTATGAATTTAGTGGTCCCTGAGGTCCGAAAGGTTGGTGACCCCTGGCATTCTTCTCACGGGAACAGGTGGCGTTTGGAGTCCCCGGACTGACGGACTGTGAGCCGATTGGGAAATGTGACTCTGGAGGGGATGTTTATAACATATATGTATATTGGGTGTAATGCCGGAGGTTGGCCAGAGCCAGAATTACACCGAGACCTTGCCAATTTGATATGTTCGCAATAAAAAGACTTCGTTGGAATATGGCTGTCTTGGATTGTTCTTATTGGGGGACGTGTTACCTGGAGGCGTGAGACTCCAAGGTCCCTTCCAACTCTCAGATTCTCTAAGGGTCTCCTGCTTGAGCAGGGGGTTGGGCTAGATGACCTCTGAGGTGCCTTCCAACTCTGTCATTCTATGATTCTGTACGGGTCCCCTGCTTAGGAAGGGGTCGGACTAGAAGACCTCCAAGGTCCCTTCCAACCCTGTGTTTCTGTAAGGGTCTCTCCTGCTTGAGGAGGGGGCTGGACTAGATGACCTCCAAGGTCCCTTCCAACCCTGTGTTTCTGTAAGGGTCTCTCCTGCTTGAGGAGGGGGCTGGACTAGATGACCTCCAAGGTCCCTTCCAACCCTGTGTTTCTGTAAGGGTCTCTCCTGCTTGAGGAGGGGGCTGGACTAGATGACCTCCAAGGTCCCTTCTAACCCTGTGATTCGGACTAGATGACGTCCAAGGTCTCTTCTAAGTCTGTCATTCTATGATTCTGTAAGGGTCTCCTGCTTGGCAGGGGGTTGGACCAGATGACCTCCAAATTCCCTTCCAAGTCTGTGATGCTGTAAGGGTCTCCTGCTTGAGCAGCGGGTTGGACTAGATGACCTCCAAGGTCCCTTCCAACTCTCTACCCTTCTGTTGTTCCTTTCCAGAACGAGCCTCTTACCCAGCTTGTTATCAACCCGAAGAGGCGTCGTGTCTGCCAAAAAGAGCAGCCCCACCATCGAGGTACGGTGTCAATCTTCGATCCCCGATCAGCCACTTCCGAATAGGATCCAGCTCAGATACGGGTTCAAGGATGTCCCGGCTAGAGACGTCTTTTGGTCTGGCTGTCCTTTCCCTTGGCAGGGACAAAGTCGGTCCCCCTCGGCAGAGTGACGGATGCCCCGACGGTCAGTGGTGGCCGTCAGGTCAACCGGGAAGTGCCGTTCGGGAGCGTCTACGGGCCAAGAAACGGGGAGATGCCGCCAGGAACGGGGGGAACTTTCCGCCGGGATTCCGAAGCAGCTCATTTAGGGAAGGTAGGAGAGGGCACCCGGTTCTCGGGGCAGAGTATGGGCCCACGGGAGAGGGGGGGGCGGGATGGGCTTTGGAAAGCAACCTCTTCCCGGTCTCCGGATTCAGTCCTGTAACATGGGGTCCACAACACACTCCCGGGCCGTGATCTGTTCGGAACAGGGCCGTGGAAGTGGTGGGCAAGGTGCACACCTTGGTTTGGCTTGTCCATCACTGGGGCGGAACCCTTCCCTCTCCCTCCCACCACAAAAGTTGGGGAACTGGCACCAAGGGCTCAAAGGGGGGGAAGGGGGGGGACCAATGACTGAATGACCCCCTCCCACCTCTGAGGGGCCTATGGACTGTGGAGGTCAGAGGGAG
Source organism: Thermophis baileyi (assembly GCA_003457575.1). Taxonomy (NCBI): domain Eukaryota; kingdom Metazoa; phylum Chordata; class Lepidosauria; order Squamata; family Dipsadidae; genus Thermophis; species Thermophis baileyi. Next base: position 96,396 of record QLTV01001114.1, read on the forward strand.
TCGTCGTTCTTGTGCCCTCACCTGAGTCCAGACAAGAGTGGGGTCAACTACACCCAATAGGGGTCTTTTGAGTAACTGGGGACCTGCAGGTTCCCTCCTGTCATCCAGGAGCTGCCCAAGGTGGGTGGGGAGGGCAGAGGGAGGCACCCCTGAGCAGTTTCCCCAATCCCATCATCCCCAGAAGGGGGGTATGCCTCCTCTCTCTCTCTTTCTCTCTCTCTCTCTCTGCCCGGAGCTACTCCTCATTCACCTTCCCTACCCATGCAAATCACGAGAAAGACGGGACGTCAGTCTGCTGTCGCTGAAATCCAGGTATTCCTCAACTTACGACCGTGATTGAGCACGACGTTTTTGTGGCTAAGTGAAACAGGGATTCTGTGCATTTTGGGCCCGTTTTACCGCCTGGCAGGCCTCACTTGTTAAGCGAATCACCGCAGTCGGTCAGTGAGTCAGCTCAGTGGGGTCCCCGTTGGTCAGAAGGTCGCAGAAGGGGATCACGTGACAACCCCCCCCGGGACACAGCGACCGTCGTAAATATGTGGTGTCTGAATTTTGATCACATGACCACGCCGCCATGGTCCTAAGCGTGGAAAACGATCGCGAGTTACTTTTTTCCCCCAGGGCCGTTGTAACTTTGGACGGTCACTAAAAGGAACCGTTGTTAAGTCGAGGAGTAGCTGTCCTTTTGGGAAAGCGTGGAGAATCGGTAGCTGAGGGGTTTAACTTTGAAAACATGGTCGAATTGTGGATTGATCACGTCTTGCCAAATGATCTCCTTTCTGGCTAGTTAATAGATTGGAGGTATGTATGCTTATGGATGTAATATATCTTTGATTCCCGCAAAGCAATCCACAAGAGTTCTGCGTGGCCTTTTGCCACTAAGCTTGCTAAGTGTCGGCTGGATAGCCTAAAGAGTCTTTACAGTTTGTGACAAGCCTGTCTTTAGCCAGGGTTTTCCGCCACCTAAAGCCACACCTGGAATACGGCATCCGGTTTTGGTCCCCACGTTACAAAAAAGATGTTCAGACTTTGGAGAAGAGCAACTACGAAGATTCAAGGCCCGTTGACTTTGCTTGTCAGACGGTCGCAAAAGGAGATCACGCGAGCCCAGGCCACTGCCTCCGTCACAAATAGGAGTCCATTGCCAAGCGCTCACATTCAGATTGCGCGACGGCGGGGACGCTGCAACGGTCAAGAAGTGGGAACCATGTTCCGAAGTCCCTTTTTTTCTTTCTTCTCAGTGCCGTTGTGACTTCGAATGGTCACTATACCAATGTTGCAAATCGAGGACCATCCGTGTAGGGCAGGGGTGTCAAACTGGATTTCTTCGAGGGACGGATCAGCATTGTAGTTCTCCTCCGCGCCCCGTTTTGGCTGGCAAAGTGCTTCAGGAGCCCGTTTTGACTGCCAGAGGCACCGCGGACCGGTCCTTTGCTATTTCCAGGCCGGCCCCACAGGCCAGATTTAAGCACTGCGTGGGCCGAATCCGGCCCACGGGCCTTCAGTTTGACACTCCTGGTATAGGAGGTTTGAAGTCTCCTGAATGCAGTGGGTAAAGATCGGAAGTCCGGCCATCCCAGCCTCAAAATTTCAGCACTCTGCTGCCCACCGATATATCTGCCTTGCCGTAGCCGGCGTTCCTTTAAAAGCATGACTTTGACACACACACACACACACACACACACACACACACACGTAAAGCAAAGGCGACACACCGCCGGTCCAAACCCAAAAAGGCTGTATTTGAAAAAAAAAAACCTCAAGTGTCAAATTGCACGCGGATCCCTTCCCTGCGGGGAAAGAGGAAAGCCGCATTCCCTGAAAACCGTCAACAGAGCGTCCCAGAGCAACGGGCTCTGGGCCTTTCCCGAGCGTCCCAGAGCAACGGGCTCTGGGCCTTTCGCTGGAGGCCGAGCGAAAGAGGGCAGAGGGGGGGGGGAGGGGGAGGTCTCCGAATCTGGCAAACCGACCGGCGTGGCGGCCTCCTTCAGATGTCCTTGGCTTGCCGGCGGAAAAGCTCCGCGTAGATGCCGCCTTTTCGTAAGAGCTCCGAATGGGTCCCGGCCTGGAAAAGGAAAAAAACATGTGGGTCTTGGGAAGCCGAATTTGAAAAGCTTGCAAACAATTTCTTGGATTCACAAGCCCAAAATTGAAGGGGAAGGGGAGAGTTGGATCCTCCCAACACCGACAATCGAGACTTATTTCTCTTGTTTGGTTGCGCTGAACGGGGAGCTGACAGTGTCACCAACGGCCTCGGTATCCCTTTAAACAGCTCCCCAACTCCTGAGCTGTGGATCGGTGCCGGGCCGCGGCCCGTTTGGAAACCGGGCCGCCTAAGCAACAGGAAGCTCCATTTGTGCGCACTAAACATCCACTAGAAGAGGGGTCCCCAACTTCCAGGTTGTGGATCGATACCAGGCCACGGCCCAAACGGGCCGCATAAGCGGCAGGAAGCTCCATTTGTGCGTGCCTGCCGATTGGGCAAATGGAGCTGCGTGTGCTCCCGTGCGAGCCCGTTGCTTACACGGAAACATCCCGTCTTCACCCCCATCCCTGCAGCTGCCGTCACTGGACCGCAAAGCCGGAAAGGTTCGGACCGCCGCACTAGAACACTGTTTTATTTGGGAAGAGAGACGCCCAGCGAGAAAGTGCTCAGCTGCAACAGACGGCAGGACTTAATCCTAGTTTTAATTGGAACCCAAGAAAGCTCAGCCGACAGTTTCTCCTGCTCCAGGAAGGGGTTGGACTAGAGGACCTCCGAGGTCCCCTCCAACTCTGGGATTCTATGATTCTGTAAGGGTCTCCTGTTCGAGCAGGGGATACAAAAGCATCCGAATGTAAATCATGTGACTACAGGGATGCCGTAACGGTGGTTAAGTGTGAAAAATGGTCACGCGTCATTCGCTCAGCGAATTTTGCCCCATTTTACCACCTTTCTCGCCCACCGTTGTTAAGTGAGTCCCTGAAATTGTTAACTTGGTACCCCGGTTGTGAAGTGAATCGGGCTCCACTCCTTGACTTTGCTGGTTGGAAGGTCGCAAAAGGGGGGGGGGGTAAACCACGTGAACCCCGGGACGCTGCGATCATCCTAAATACGAGTCAGCTGCCGAGCGGCCGGATTTGGTTCATCTGACCCCGGGACGCTGCGACCGTCAGAAATACGAATCAACTGCCGGGCATCCGCATATTGATCACATCACCACGGGGATGCTGCGATGGTCGTTAAATGCGGAAAAGGGTCCTTTTTTTCAGTGCCGTAGTGACTTTGAACAGTCACTAAATGAATTGTTGAAAGTCCATTACTGGCTGTATTGCTTCTTCTAGCGCGCGCGTTCCCAGCCTCGGCACTCACCTCCGCCACACGGCCCTTGGACAGCACCACGATGAGCGAGGCCTCCTTGACGGTGCTGAGCCGGTGGGCGATGACCAGCACGGTGCGGCCGGCCACGGCCCGGTTCAAGGCCTCCTGGACCACGTGCTCCGACTCGGCGTCCAGGGCGCTGGTGGCCTCGTCCAGGATCAGGACTTTAGGGTTCTTGATGATCGCCCGGGCGATGGCCACCCGTTGCTTCTGTCCCGCCGACAGAGTCACGCCGCGCTCGCCTGGGCGGGGGAAAAAGAGGGAGGGGCCGACATGAGAATGTGGGGGGTGGGGTGTTTGCACGGGACGAGGCATCGCAGGACAGGAAGTTCCATGTTTTGCGAGAGAGCGTATGCGGACCCGAATTCCAAAATTCATCTGCAAAAAGCAACCTGCGTGTTCAGGTAAAAAAGGAAGGAAAAAGGGGAAAGGAAAATGGAGGAGAGGAGAGGAGAGGAGAGGAGAGGAGAGGAGAGGAGAGGAGAGGAGAGGAGAGGAGAGGAGAGGAGAGAAGGAAGGCAGGGAGGGACGGACGGAGGAAGAAGGAAGAAAGAGGAGAGGGAAGAGAAAGGAAGGAAGGAAATAAAGGGAGGAGAAAGAGAAGGGAGGGAGGAAGCAAGGAAGGAGGGAGGAAATGGGTGTGAAGGAAGAAAAGAGTGATGAAGGAAGGGGAGGGAAGGAGAGAAAGAAGGAAGGAAATGGGAAGGAGGGAGGAGAAACGGGGAAGGAATGAAGGACGGAGAGAGGAAGGGAGGGAAGGAAGGAAGGCAGGAAGGAGGGAGGGAGGGGCGAAGAAAAGGAAATGCGTCAGAGAGAGTGATAAAGGAAGGAAGAGGAGGGAAGAAGAGAAATAAGGCAGGAAATGTGAAGGAGGGAGGGGGAAGGAAGGAAGGAAGGAAGGAAGGAAGGAAGGAAGGAAGGAAGGAAGGAAGGAAGGAAGGAAGGAAGGCCCCCTGAACTGCCAGATGCTTCCCTCACCCACAGTCGTGTTGTATCCATCTGGAAAGCTCCGGATAAACTCGTCGGCGTTGGCCAGCCGGGCAGCCGCGTAAATTTCCGAATCTGAGGCGCAGGGCTTGCCGAAACGGATGTTCTCCATGATGGTGGTGCTGAAGAGCACCGGCTCCTGAAACAGAGGCAAGCGAGAGTGTATGTGTGTGTGTGTGTGTGCGTGTGTGTGTTAGGGTCAGCCCAACTCCAGCCCAGAGAGATCCCGGGACGACCGTCTGTCACTGCACGAGACGTTCATTAACGGAGCGTCGTTGCATTGTACGACTTTTCTCACCGCGGCGGTTGTGAAACCCCGACGCGAAGCTAGTCACGCATCCGCGAAGCAAATCGCGGCCCTTGTTCGACGAGCCCAGCGGTCGTTAAGCAAACCGGGCTTCCCCCTTGACTTTGCTCGACGGGAGCTTGACTGAGCCTGGCACGCTGCGACCGTCGTAAATACAAGTCGGTCGCCGAGCATCTGAATTTCGATCACGTGAGCCCGGGGACGCTGCAACCGTCATCAATATGAGTTGGTTGCTTTTCCTTCCAATTCTGGGCTTCCTGACTTCGTACCTGGTTAATGAAGCCGATGACTTCTCCTCGGAGCCAGGAAGCGTCCAGGGTGCAAATATCCCGCCCGTCCAGAAAGATGGTCCCCTTGGTGGGTTCGTAGAAGCGCTCCATCAGAGCCGCCACGGTGGACTTCCCTGAAGGACGGGGAGAGAGAGAGGGAGAGAGGGAGGGAGGGAGGGAGGGAGGGAGGGAGGGGGAGAGAGAGAAAGAGAGAGAGAAGACGCCGGGTTGGACATGGTCCAAAGGGCCCCATGTTTGAAGGAAGAGCAGGAGGAGGAGGAGATGGAGGGAGAGGAGGAGGAGGATTGGAAAATGGATGGGTGGGTGGATGAGAAAGAGGAGGAGGAAGTGGAGGAGGAGCAAAAAATGGGTGGATGGAGGAGGAGGAAGAGGAGGAGGAGGAGATGATTAGATAGATAGATAGATATAAATGGTAGACAAAGATAATAGATGATAAATAGATAAGAGATAGAGACAGACAGACATAGATGATGGATGGATGGATAGATGGATAGATAGATAGATAGATAGATAGATAGATAGATAGATAGATAGATAGATAGATAGAGATAGATAGATAGATAGATAGATAGA
>QLTV01001114.1:102334-112359 GCA_003457575.1 Thermophis baileyi
GATAGATAGATAGATAGATAGATAGATAGATAGATAGATAGATAGATAGATAGATGATAGATAGATAGATAGATGATGGATGGATAGATAGATAAAGATAGATGATTAATAGATAGAAAGATGATAGATGGATGGATAGATATAGATGATTAATAGATAGAAAGATGATAGATGATAGGTGGATGGATGAATGAGGAGGAGGAGGAAGAGGATGGATCCTTTCAGCCAATCACTGCATTTGCTGGGGGAAGTTCGCTTTCACTGCCCGGGGGGTGGGGAACGCAACTCCACGCTCAGCAAAGGAATCAACCCCAGGGAAGAAGGGAAGCAAACACGGAGAGGACAATGAACAAGATTGGGATAAGGATCAGCGGAGGGATCAGAATATCACACACCCCCCCCTCACACACACGCAGAACAACTGAGTCACGCACCGGAGGTCCCGCTTATTTATTTATTTTTTTAATTTTTTTTTAAGAGGTATCCTTTGCCACTATGCCAAATTCCAAAGACCCGGTGCCCCCCCGCCCTGCCCCGCCCCGCCCCGAGAATCCAGCCCCCCTCTCAGTCAAAGGAGGGAGGGAGCCTTTACCGCCGCCAGATTGTCCCACGATGGCCACCGTCTTGTTAGCAGGGATGGAGAGGCTGAAGTTCTCCAGGACTTTGTAGCCCGGCCGGGTGGGATAACTAAGAGCGGGGGGGGGGGAATATATAAAAAAAGAGGTCATCAGGCCTAGGGGTGACAGCGGAGGCCCACCTCCCCGCTTCTGGGTAAAGCAGCGACACCCCCCCACCCCCAATCTTTCTGGCACCAGGGACTGGTGGAAGACAACTTCTCTGTTGCTTGTGTGGCCCGGTTCCAAATAGGCCGGGGCCTGGAAACCGGTCCATGTCCCGGAGGTTGGGGACTCCTGGACTAAAAGAACCTCCGAGGTCCCTTCCAGCTCTATTCTGATAGATTGCTTGAGCAGGGGGCTGGACTAGATGATCTCCAAGGTCCCTTCCACCTCTGTCATTCTATGATTCTGTAAGGGTCTCCTGTTTGAGAAGGGGGTTAGACTTCCTTCTTTCTCCCTCCTTCCATTCCTTTCCTTCCTTCCTTCTCCCATTCCTTTTTTCATCTTCCTTCTTTCTCCTTCCTTCCAACTTTCTCCTTGCTTCCTCCCTTGCTTCCTTCTCCCATTCCTTACATCTTCCTTCTATCTCCTTTCCTCCTTCCTTCCTTCCCCTTCCTTCTCTGCCGTGGTCTGTTCGCAACCGGTTCGCATGAGCTGGAGCTGAGTGGGCTCGTGTGCACAGCTCCATTTGCGTGAGTGGCGGTACTCACACACGCTGCTGCGTTTGAGCGAGTGGCTGTTCCTTGTACATGCAACTCCATTTGAGCGAGTGGCGGGTACTCGCGCGCGCAGCTCCATTTGCGCAAGTGGCAGGCACTCGTGCGAGCAGCTCCATTTGTGCGAGTGGCGGGTACTCGCACGCACAGCTCCATTTATGTGAGTGGTGGGTACTCACATACACAGCTGCATTTCAGTGGCGGGTACTCGCGCGCGCAGCTCCATTTGTGCGAGTGGCAGGCACTCACACGCAGACGAAGTTCCGTTTGTGCTAGCGGCGACAATTCGTACGGAACCATTTTCTCTCCCTTCTTCCACCGCCGGCCCACAAAGGTTGGGAGCCCTGGCCTAAGATATTTTTTGTAGCCCATTTTTATCTCCCCTCGCAACCCCTGACCCTTTTGGCTTTGAGTCTCACCTGAAGGTCACATCCCGGAACTCGAGATGCCCGTTCAGCATGCTGCAGGTGAGGATTTGTCTCTCGCACAGAGGGGTCTCCGCCGACATGTTCATGAACTCAAACACGCGAGCCCCGGCGCTCATGCCCCGTAAGACCTGCAGGAGTGAAGAGAGGGGTCTCGAGGTACGAGCTGTCTCGTTCCCAGGCCCCCCTGGGAAACGCCAGCTCCAGAGCAAACACTGCATACAGGCAGCCCTCAACTTTGCGACCGCAACAGCACCCCAAATTTACATGGACGCATTCCTTAAGCGACCTTTGCCCCATTTCGATGAATTTTCTTTTCCGCGTTTCTTCAGTGAACCGCTTCAGATGTTAACTTGGTCACACGGTTGTTAAGGGAATCGGGCTTGCCCTTGAACTAAGGTCGCAAAAAGGAATCACAGGACCCCGGGACACTGTGACGGTCATAAATATGAACCAGTTGTCAAGCTTCCGAAGATAAATTGTGCAACCGCGAGAATGCTGCAACGGTCGTGTGAAAAAAATCACTTTTTTTAGGGCCATTGACCTCGGGACATTGCAACGGTCACTAAATGAACTGTTGTAAATCGAGGACTACCTGAACAATGTCGCCAAGAATCTCCCCAGCCCACCTACCTGTCCAAAGAGCACCGTCATGCTGGCCATGGAGCTATAGAGAAAGAGAAGCAGATGGCTCTCAAGGGCCAGCCAGACAGTCCACCGTCAGCAGACGGGACGGGACGGGGACGGTCTTACCGTTGTACGGTCTGGGAGGACACCAAAAACGACATGAGGTCGCCGGGCGTCATCTCTTGTCCGGCCATGAGGGAGCCGCCTACAAAGATGGTGCCGAGCACAATACCTAGGAAGGAAAACGACACGGCTGTAGGTCAAACTTCCCCAAACTTTCTGGTTTTGTGGAGGGGATGATTCCGCATATGCGGCGGGCAAGCGCACGTGCATGCACAACTCTATTTGTGTGGAGCTTCACGTGAGAGAGCAAGCGCGGTCCGCTTGGACGAGTGGAATCTCACACGCACGACCCTTTGCCCATGTCTTCTGCGACCCGGTTTTGAACATGCTGTGGCCTGGTACTGGGCTGCGTCCCGGGGGTTGGAGACCCCTGATTTACGACAACCATTTAGAGCAGGGGGCCGCAACCTGTGGGCCGCGGCCCACTACCAGGCCCCGGGCTAATCGCCACTGTGCCACGAGTGGCTGGCCAGTGCGTCGCCTCTGCGCGCGCACAACACGCACGAGTGTCGTCTCGGGCACTCACAGCCACTCGCACTAGCCTCATCATGGGCGCTCGTAGGCCCACTCATGTGAGCCTCACCACCAATGTCGCGGGTGTTCGTGCACACACGTGCACATGCGCTTGCCCTCATCACTAAATCATCCCCCTTCCCCCTGCTCTGGGCCACCAACCTGGAAAGGATGGGGAACTCTGATTTAGAGGTAGTCCTTGACTTACAACACTTCGTTTAACGACTGTTCAACCTTACAACGGCACTGAAAAAGGTGACTTCGAACTGTTTTTCACACTTATGACCTTTGCGGCATCCCCGTGGTCATGTGATGAAAATTCAGACGCTTGGCCACCGGTTCATATTTATGACCGTTGCTGTGTCCCGACAAGCAAGGTCCAGGGGGTGAAGCCAGATTCACTTAACAACCGGGTTAACTAGCGTAGCAACTGCAGCGGTTCACTTAAGCACTGGGGCAAGAAAGGTCGTAAAATGGGGCAAAACTCACTTAACAACAGAAATGTTAGGCTCAGTTGTGGTCATAAGTCTAGGACTACCTGTATATAGCTGCCCACATATAAGACATTCGTCTAAAACAGGCTGGACACGGAGTCTATCCTGAAACGTCCTAGATGCCGTGCCAACTGTGCCCCGGGAGGCATCCAACGCAGCCGACGCAACGGAGCTTCTACTCACAGTTCAGGGCCACGTTGGAGAGCCCCTGGAAGAAGGCAATGCCCAGACCCAGGTTCATGTTGAGGCGGCTGGAAATGTCCACTTCAGTTGCATATTCTCTGCGAGGGAAAGAAACGAGAGAAATTGAAAACTCTGGCAGGGTCACAACACGGCCTACGCCAGGGATGCCCAACTTTGGCAAACTTTTAAGATCTATGGACTTCAACTCCCAGAATTCCCCAGCCACCAAGCAAGAGTTTACAGAATGGATAGGACAGGAACAAGAACAAATATAGCTAGACTGCTTTACTTTACGCATTTGTTAATAGGGTAACTTTATTAGTAGATGGTGGTGTGCAGTGAAGATAATATATCACATTTTTGATAGGGTAACTTTATTAGTAGATGGTGTGTATGTAGTGAATGTAATATATTTTTCGATAGGGAAACTTTATTAGTAGACGGTGGGTATGCTGTGAAGATAATATATCACATTTTTGATAGGGTAACTTTATTAGTAGATGGTGGTGTGCAGTGAAGATAATATATCACATTTTTTGATGGGGTAACTTTATTAGTAGATGGTGGGTATGGAGTGAATGTAATATATTTTTCAATAGGGAAAGTTTATTAGTAGATGGTGGGTATGCAATAGGGTAACTTTATTAGTAGATGGTGGGTATGCAGTGAACATAATATATCACATTTTTGATAAGGTAACTTTATTAGTAGATGGTGTGTATGTAGTGAATGTAATATATTTTTTGATAGGGAAACTTTATTAGTAGATGGTGGGTGTGCAGTGAACATATCACATTTTTGATAGGGTAACTTTATTAGTAGATGGTGTATATGTAGTGAATGTAATATATTTTTCGATAGGGAAGCTTTATTAGTAGATGGTGGGTATGCAGTGAAGATAATGTATCACATTTTTTGATAGGGTAACTTTATTAGTAGATGGTGGGTATATAGTGAATGTAATATATTTTTCAATAGGGAAAGTTTATTAGTAGATGGTGGGTATGCAATAGGGTAACTTTATTAGTAGATGGTGGGTATGCAGTGAAGATAATGTATCACATTTTTCGATAGGGAAACTTTATTAGTAGATGGTGGGTATGTAGTGAATGTAATATATTTTTCAATAGGGAAACTTTATTAGTAGATGGTGGGTATGTAGTGAATGTAATATATTTTTCGATAGGGTAACTTTATTAGTAGATGGTGGGTGTGCAGTGAAGATAATATATTACATTTTTTGATGGGGTAACTTTATTAGTAGATGGTGGGTATGTAGTGAATGTAATATATTTTTCAATAAGGAAAGTTTATTAGAAGATGGTGGGTATGCAATAGGGTAACTTTATTAGTAGATGGTGGGTATGCAATAGAGTAACTTTATTAGTAGATGGTGGGTATGCAGTGAAGATAATATATCACATTTTTGATAGGGTAACTTTATTAGTAGATGGTGTGTATGTAGTGAATGTAATATATTTTTCGATAGGGAAACTTTATTAGTAGATGGTGGGTATGCAATAGGGTAACTTTATTAGTAGATGGTGGGTATGCAGTGAACATAATATATCACATTTTTTGATAGGGAAACTTTATTAGTAGATTATGGGTATGCAGTAAACGTAATATATCTTGACTTCAACAGAGTGAAAAAAATTGCTGGCTGGGGAATTCTGGGAGTTGAAGTCCACAAATCTTAAAAGTTAAAAGTCTTAAAAGGGTCCTTAAAGAGAGCGGGGCATGGCGGGATCTCCTTTGCGGTACTCACTGGATCTCTTTGGGTTCCATGGCAAAGGCCCGCACCGTCCGGACATTCCCCAAGGCCTCGTCTGCCACAGCTGTGGCCTTAGACACCTGCGAAGAAGGAAGGTAAGTCACTTGCTGGCTGGCTGAGCGTGGGAATTGGCTGCAGCCAGATAGAACACAGCTACAACAAAAATACAGGTAGTTCTCGACTTACAACAGTTCATTTAGTGACCACTCAAAAGTTACAGCGGTCCTGAAAAATGTGCTTTAGGACCATTTGTCACACGACCTTTGCACCATTCCCGTGATCAGAATTTGGACGCTTGGCAACTGGCTAATATTTACAACAGTCGCAGTGTCCTGGGGTCATGTGATCCCCTTTTGTGGCATCTCTGACGACAGGGAAGCCAGATGCACTTAACAATCACATTACTAACTTTCACAGCGGCAGGGATTCCCTTAACAACTGTGGCGACAAAGTTTGTAAAATGGGCCAACACTCACTTCACAAATGTCTCACTTAACAACAGAAAAGTGGGGTTTAATTGCAGTCGTAAGTCGAGGACTACCTGTAGATGCGGAACTTAACCCAAAGAAGGACTAGGAAAAGCGAGGGTTGTGTTCAAACAGAACGGAGATCATAGGTTAACATAACACAACATATTTTTGAAAGGGAAACTTTATTAATAGATGTTGGGTATGCAATGAACATAATATATCACATTTTTTTGATCGGGAAACTTTATTAGTAGATGGTGGGTATGCAGTGAACATAATGTATCATTTTTTGATAGGGAAACTTTATTGGTAGATGGTGGGTATGCAGTGAACGTAATATATCCTATTTTTTGAGATGGAAACTTTATTAGTAGATGTTGGGCATGCAGTGAACGTAATATATCTTGACTTCACAGAGTGAAAAAATTGCTGGCTGGGGAATTGTGGGAGTTGAAGTCCACAAGTCTTAAAATTGCCAAGGTTGGACACCCCTCTATTAGATAAAGCAGGACTTGAATGCAAAGAGTTCTGGGCCTCTGCCAACCATGTTTAGTTCGGGGAACGTTCACACTCATTCACACAGGTTACTTTTCCCTACCTGTTCTTGGGCTTTGCGGGAGAGCCTCCGAAGAGAGGTGCCGAGAAAGGTCCCAATCCCCACCAAGAAGGGCATCACCACCACAAGGATCCCGGTCAGCTTGGGGGAAATCAGGTAAAGAGACACAAAACAGCCCACGGTCTGGGTGAGGCTGCGCAGACCCTGCAAGGTTGGGGGGTGGAGAGAGAGAGAGAGACGGCGGCATGAAAAGAGGCGCCCCGTTAAAGAGGGAAAGGGACCCCCCCAAGCCTGTTTGTGCGAGAGGGCCTTAAATCAGAGCAGGATTGCCCCCATCCCTCCTGACCCTTCTGTCCCCCGTGAGCCAAACCTGAGAGATGACCAGCTTGAAGGAAGATTTGAATTCCTGGATGTCGGCGGTCAGGCGGTTCACCAGGTGCCCCGTCTGATTGGCATCGAAGAAGGCTATCTCTTCTCTTGGGGAAGGAGAGAACCAGGGTTACAGGGCCTCCAAGGTCCCTTCCAATTATGGCCTTCTAATGATTCTGTAAGGGTCTCCTGCTCGAGCAGGGATTGGACTAGATGACCTCCAAGGTCCCTTCCAACTCTGTCCTTCTGTAAGGCTCTCCTGCTCGAGCAGGGGGTTGGACTAGAAGGCCTCCGAGGTCCCTTCCAGATTCTGATTCAATGCACAGTCCCCTTTGGACCTGGCCACCCATTTCCATGGCCGTTACCGGAGGAAGGACGAGAAGAGCTGCTTCCGCATACTGCCGGCTACCTTCTCCCCGATCCAGGACAGCAGCAGGATGTACCCAAAGGTTAACGCACCCTGCGGCCACCAAAAAAAAAAAAAAAAAGGGAGAGAGAGTTACGTGTCCAACATTGAGCATTGATACGCTCTAATCCCCCGATGGGGGTGGGGTGGGTTTGCGGCAGGGGTGGGTTCTACTTACCTTCCCTACCAGTTCGCATTGCAACGGAAGTGCGTGTTTTGCACGCGCGTGAGTGAAGTAACCACACGCGCCTACATCACGACACGGAAATGAGCCTCTGCGCATGCACAGAAGCCTCTGCGCATGCGCAGAGGGTTTTTTTCCCAGCCGCGGTGACCGGAGAACTGGTTCGGGGCTGTGGACAGCTGGCCATCGCTGCCGGTTTGGCAAGCGGATGCAATTTTCTGCTACCAGTACGGGAGAACCGGTCCGAACCGGCAGCAACCCAACACTGCGGGAATTTAGACAAAAATAGAATCCAGCCCGGGGATCGAAAGGAGGAGGAAGATGATCACCTGAAGGCCGTAGAGGGTCAGCAGGCGCAGGGCTGGCTCGCGCACCATGCGCAGGTAATCGCCCACTCGCATGTGCTTGGCCACCACGTTCACCATCTGGCCCAGCAGCAACGGGATGTGGATGTTGAGCATGGCCGCCCCGAAGGCAAACTGGAGGGCGGGAAAGAGAAAGACTTGGAAAAACACACCACCGGGGGTGTCGTTGAGAAACTGGGGGTTAAATAGGATTGCTGGAAGGTCAACCGGCAGTGTGCGGCGGCCAGCGCAAAAAGCTCCCTTCCTTCCTTCTCCCATTCCTTCCTGTCCTCTCTTCTTTTCCTCCCTTCCTTCCTTCTCCCTTTCCTTTTCTCCTTCCTTCCTTCTCCCATTCTTTCCATCTTCCTTCTTTCTCCTTCCTTCCTTCCTTCCTCCCCTTTCCTCCCTTCCTTCTTTTCCTCCCTCCCTCCTCCCATTCCTTTTCTCCTTCCTTCCTTGTCCCATTCCTTGCATCTTCTTCTCCTTCCTTGCTACCTCTCTTCTCCCATTCTTTCCATCTTTCTTCTTTCTCCTCCCTCCCTTCTTCCATTTCTTCTTTTTCCTCCCTTCCTTCCTTCTCCCATTCCTTTCCATCTTCCTTCTTTCTCCTTCCTTCTCCCATTCCTTCTTTCTCCTTCCTTCCATCTTCCTTCTTTCTCCTCCCATCTTCTTTCCTTTCCTTCCTTCTCCCATTCTTTCATTCTTCCTTTCTTCCTTCTTTCCCTTCCCCCATTCCTTCAATCTTCCTTCTCCTTCCTTCCTACTTTTCTCCTCCCTTCCTTCCTTCTCCCATTTGTTTTCTCCTTCCTTTGTTTCTTCCTTCCTTCCTCCCATTCCTTTCATCTTCCTTCTCTCCTTCTTCCTTCCTTCCTCCCCTTCGTTCCATCTTCCTTCTTTCTCCTTCCATCATCCTTCTCCTTCCTTCCTTCCTTCCTTCCTTCCTTCCTTCCTTCTCCTCCAAGGTCTCATTCAACTCTATTCTAATTGAATTTCCTTCCCACCCAACAGTCCTTCTGAGCGACAGGCTACGCTGGTCTGCCTCCACCCCCACCCCACCGCTCCTAACCACGGGGCAAAGACCCTCACCACGATGGCCGCCGTCACTGCCAGTAGCTGAGGGCGCAGGAATTTCCAAAACATGGCCCAGTTGAAATCCGGCTCTTTTTCCCCGGGCATGCAGATCATTTCCACTTTGGGCGCTTCCTGACAGAAGACCTTCTTGCTGAATCCGGCCCCCAGCCCCACCAAAGCCGGCCCTGCCCACAAGGCCGCCATCCGGCCCAGCGGGACGAGGTGGCGAGGCAAAACCAACAGGACGGCCGGGGAGAGCTTGGGCGGACTGCGGGGAACCCGACGGAAGCAGGACTGCCTGGCATGGCTTCCGGAGTGCCTGCGAGGAAGGAGAGAGGGAAGACACACAATCACATACCCAAGTTGTGAGAAAAGACGGGCACACTCCCAGTCTCAAGAGAGATGGCTTGCAAGGGATGCCTGCCTGCCCTCTGGTCCCCGGGCATCCCACTCGCCCAGGGATACCCCCCAAACCAAGCTTCCCACCCTCAATCCACAACGGGGGCAGGTAAGGGGTAGCAAGAGCATCTCTCCCCAAAGGAGTCAAAGCATTCTACCCGGAGGGGTCCCGGGTGTGGCGTTTTCTGGTTTTCTTGAAGACGTTTCGTGACCCAAACTAGGGAGGAAGAGGAGGAGGAGGAAAAGAAGGACTGTGGGGTTTCAAGAGAAGGATTGTGCCGACGTTTCATGACCCAAGTAGGGAACATCATCAGCGCTGGAAGGGAGAGGAGGAGGAGGAGGAGGAGGAGGAGGAGGAGGAGGAAGGTGGGGTCCTTGGTGCTCTCTGAGCTGGGTGGTTTTCTTGCAGACGTTTCATGACCCAAGTAGGGAACTTTGTTTTTGTTTTTGTTTTCCTTCACAAAAGTCTTTGTTTAAGTGGAGAGTTGAGACTTCTCCCTGCTCGGAAGGGAGAACTAATCGGTAATTGCCAGTGCCAAAGGAAAATACATCTTAAATCTCCTTTGCAAAGTAATGAGATTTTTTTTTTCTTTCTTTTTCTGAGAATCCAAAAGGAGATAATCAACTTTTTGGATGCCCTAGCAACCAAAGGAGGGAGGAGTCCCCTGAATTTAAATAATAAAACCCCAGGACTTACCAGACCAGCTCAATCTACATTTGAACAGAGCCTAACTTTGCCGAAGTCCCGCAGAAC
>QLTV01001115.1:21244-31485 GCA_003457575.1 Thermophis baileyi
TTGAAATATAAAAAGGAAAGAAGGAAGGAAGGAAGGAAGGAAGGAAGGAAGGAAGGAAGGAAGGAAGGAACTTTGCAATTTGTAAATTAAGGAAAGAAGAAACAAAAGAAGGAAGGAAGGACCTTTGCAATATGTGAAGAAAGGAAGGAAGGAAGGAAGGAAATTTGCAATATGGGAAGGGAGGGAGGGAGCTTCAAAACCATCAAATAGGTTCAGGAGCATCCAATCCAAGTGATTTCATCTGATTTTTGGATTCAATTCTGAAAAGTCCTTTTGGTTCTAAGATTTGATCAACTTGACTTTGAACTGAATCCCTGAACAGAAACTTCACATTAAGAAGAAGGAATCAGCTGTCTTGAATGGTGACTCTAACTAACAAATGAATTCTGAGACGGACTCACTGGAAAACGGAGGGGTGCGTGTCATGGACCCTCTAAGGCTAATCTACTATACAACGACCCTGGGTTGACTATGGAATAACTATGGACTGAGCATGAAATGACTATGGAATGACTATGCGATATCTATGCTTTGTGCAATGACACCACTAGATAGCAATAGACAAATAACAATTTTTGCCATTTAATTGTCCTCCAGATAGGGCAACTTAGGGTTATCTCATTCAATACCTTCTAGAAGAGCACTTCATTGTCTTCCCTCCCTCTTCTGAGACATTTTGAAGAGCCGAGGTGGCGCAGTGGTTAGAGTGCAGTACTGCAGGCTACTTCAGCTGACTGTTCAGCAGTTCAGCGGTTCAAATCTCACCGGCTCAAGGTTGACTCAGCCTTCCATCCTTCCGAGGTGGGTAAAATGAGGACCCAGATTGTTGGGGGCAATATGCTGACTCTGTGAACCGCTTAGAGAGTGCTGTAAAGCACTGTAAAGCGGTATATAAGTCTAAGTGCTATTGCTATTTCAAGAATGTTTCCCTCTCTCTCTCTCTCTCTCTCTCTCTCTCTCTCTCTCTCTCTCTCTCTCTGTGTGTGTGTGTGTGTGTGTGTGTGTGTGTAACAGAGCAAATTGGAGAAGAACTGAAGCTGAGACATGGTTCCATATGGGACTGGTCAAAGGGAAAAATCTATCCATGTGACTGGGAATCCAGATCACAAAATCTAGAAAAACGAAAGGAGGTAGACACCACATTGAGGGGGAAATGTAAAACCAGCAGAGTCGAAAATCGAAAATCGGATGGCAGATCAAGATCAGATGACAGCCACGCCTGTTGTTTGTGTGTGCCTACTCACAAATGCACGCAAGCTCCATGCTTTTGACTAAGGGATGATAGATTTGCCGGGGTTGGGCTCTGAGACTCAGCCTTAGAGGAGGATAAAAATTGCACAGCCAGAGTTATTTATATCTTCTATCTTGCAAATAGCTCACCTATCTTGGTGTGCACATTTCGCTGAGTTAGCTGTTAAATGTTTATCCTGCATCCCTTTAAAGAGCTGGCGGTAAGGTTTGACTTCTCCCTCTGCCCAATTTTGTCTCCACAATGGAACTAAAGTGTAGAGTTAGGCTGAGATAAGGGAAGGGCTGTGTTCACACAACATTTTAAGGCATGGTTTGTATAATTTTATATTTTGGTGCTTTCAAGTCAGTTTTGACTGCTGACAACTGCCTGGACCAGTCCTTACAGTCTCTAGTTAGGTCAACAAGAATACCACCAAGCTCAGAGATAGCTAGGACCCAACAGTCCTCCTCTTCCTCCTGCCTTCTCCTCCTCCAACCCCTCTTCCTTCTAGCACTGATGATGTTCCCTAGTTGGGTCATGAAACGTCTACAAGAAAACCACCAAGCTCAGAGATAACTAGGACCCAACAGTCCTCCTCTTCCTCCTGCCTTCTCCTCCTCCAACCCCTCTTCCTTCTAGCACTGATGATGTTCCCTAGTTGGGTCATGAAACGTCTACAAGAAAACCACCAAGCTCAGAGAACACCAAGGAGCCCTCATTTCAACCCTGAGCTACAAATATTCTCCTTTATTGGTGGAGAAGTTTCTAGCTTTCAGGAATGGCCAATAGCTATAGTGCAGTAAGAATGATGTATTTGAGAGGTTGGAGTCTGGAGATGCTTGGTGGACTTTTAATATACGCAAAGCATTGGGCAGCATAATTTATTTGTTTTATTACTTAAGTCTAAGGACCATAATTCCTTTGCTGCTGAGAGGTTGACTATTATGAGAATATGGACATCCTTTATAGAAGGGTTCACTGGATTTAAAAGTTGCCATGAAGGAAGAAGATGTCCTTCAAAATCATTGGTCTTTCCCCCCACCAGAGGTGGTTTCCTCCCGGTTCGGACTGGTTCGCCCGAACTGGTAGTGACCCGCTGGTGACATCATGATGACGTCACAGATCCAGTTCTGTTGGTGCCGGTCCGTGGGCGCCGCCATCGTTTTTTTTTTTTTTAAATTTATTTTTTTCCGAATTTTTTCTTCTTCTGCGCATGCGCAGAAGCTGAGTTTCCGGCACTGCGCATGCGTCGCCATCTTGTTTTTGGCTTTTTTTATTTTTATTTTTTTATTTTTTTTGTACTGCGCATGCGCGCACGCGAAGTGCCCACGCGCCCACGCGGCGCACCCACACGGCGCGGGAGGGAGCGAACCGGCAGCGAGGTAAGTTAGAACCCACCCCTGCCCCCCACTATTGGTGACTCAGATTTCCTGTAGTTTACACACACACACACACACACACACACACACAAACACGAACACGAACACGAACACAAACACAAACACAAACACAAACACAAACACAAACACAAACACAGAAAGATAAAGAGAGACAGACAGACAGACAGACAAACAGACAAATAGATAGACACACACACACACACAGAGAGAGACACCAAACACAGAGACATCCCTCAGGAAAGTGAAGAACTGACTTACTGAGATCATAGCCAAGACCTACTTCCTCTACCTCGATGTTTATATTAATGCATTAATAACAATGCTTCAGCAATATATTCTTTAATAACCTCCAAGGTATGTATTTATTTCTGGAAGCCAAAGGCCGCGTCAGATTTATGTGAAATAACAGTGGAAAATAAAGCCTGTTGGTTATATTTTTACAAGGATCCCTTTCCTGTTGTATTTTTAGTTTTATCTCTTTCCTGTTATAAGATCGTTTGGTGAAGCTGCGTAGGTTTTTCAAGAAGGAACAGGAGACATTATTCTGAATAGAAGGCTCAGTGTTTATTTGGTAGGTTGCCTAAGAGATGTTTTCATTGATTCTGGCTAGCTGTTGAGTTTATTATATTTTGCCTGCGATTTTATTCAAATGTTCATAAAATTCAGGAAACGCTGTTCTTTCTAGAAAAGTACTATCACCTCCGTCTTACATAAATGTGCAAAACAGAGTATTAAAATATAACCAGCCATGGAGAGACGTGAAAGAACAGGTTAGGGACAGATCGTCATGGAGACAAATCTATCTTTGTGGTCACTAGGAGTCAAAAACACTTTGATGACACACAATCAATCCCGAATCACCTGGATAAAGAAATTTTATGGAGGCGTGGTAAAGTCAACTTAGGAAACTGCAGGTACACAAAAGTTTCCGGGGGGGGGGCTAATGGAATTGCTGAACATGTCAAGGGAGGTTACCTTGCTGTCTCTTGAAACATCTTCAAAGCAAACTAATCCTTCAAAAGTTTGCAGAGAATTATACAGATTAACAGAGTTGGAAGGGACCTTGTAGGAGACCCTACAACCTTTCTGACAAATGGCAGTCCAGTCTCTTCTTGAAAGCCTCCAATGATGAAGCTCCCACAACTTCCGAAGGCAACTTCTGTTCCATTGGTTGATTGTTCTCACTGTCAGAAAATTTCTCCTTATTTCCAGGTTGAATCTCTCCTTGATCAGTTTCCATCCATTATTCCTTGTCTGGCCTTCAGGTGCCTTGGAAAATAGCTTGACCCCCTCCTCTCTGTGGCAGCCCCTCAAATATTGGAAGACTGCTATCATGTCTCCCCTGGTCCTTCTCTTCACTAGACTAGCCAGGCCCAGTTCCTGTAACAGTTCTTCATATGTTTTAGTCTCCAGTCCCCTAATCATCCTAGTTGCTCTTCTCTGCACTTTTTCTAGAGTCTCAACATCTTTTTTATAGTGTAGTGACCAAAACTGGATGCAGTATTCTAGGTCTTACTTGCTCTTAGCTTCAACTAAGTGTATCTGTGATAGGAGAACGCCAAAGGGAGACATCCAGGTTATCCGTGGTCAACAGGTTGGGCTGAGGAGATGAAAAACACCCTAGAATAAGTCATGATTAAACCATGACCATGGCATTGCCAAGGAACCTTGAAATCACCAGGAATCAGGTCTTCATGTTTACTGTTGGGTTCTTGGAGCTCAACTAGACCAACAGTCACTAGACGAGACATCCCCAGTTCCTGCAACCGTTCTTCATAGGTTTTAACCTCCACCCTCCTAATCATCTTTGTGGCTTTTTTTTCTGCACTCTTTCCAGAGTCTCAACATCTTTTTCTATAACATGGTGACCAAAACTGGATGCAAACTGAGCCCCAGAGATTTGCTATTCAAAGGACAAAGATATACTTTGCCCGGGAGGAAGGGAGAGACGAAAGAGAAATATGCTCGGCTCGCTTGCCGTAACTGTTCCTGGCTGATTCCCAACAGATGTTGCCCTAATGAAGAGCAGTTTAATCTCGGTTCCTTAATATAGTGCCGGGATGATAGCTCTGAAATGGCTGTCAGCGTTACAACAAAGAAGATCTGGTCATTGTCCCAGGCTTGGACAGTTTTCTGATGAGGATCACATGAGAAATATTCATTTGCTCGCCACTTGCAATCTTCTTTTCCGTTCTCTCTGGTTCAAGGTTACAGGGCCCAGCTCCCTAGAAGAGACATTGTGGCACCACCAGGGTCTTCTAGATGCCAGCCTTTGGCATTCTTCCATCCCTCTTGTGTATCCAGCTGGGGCTGATGGAGCCCTCACAAATCAAAAGTCTGTGCCCATAAGAGGGATATTCTACAGGAACCTGTGATCAATTGGTGGCAAATTCTGGGTGGAGGGGAAGTCCCAGTTTTATAGTTCAGAGGCCTTCTGCCCTTTTTTGATCAAGGGTGCAGTAGAGATTCTTTGAAAATTACAGATTACAGAATTATTTCTCTCCTTTCTGCATAAGGTGGTCTTTGTTTAAGATCATTTAGAGCAGTGCTTTTCAAACTTGGCAACTTTAAGATATGTGGACATCAAATCCCAGAATTCCCCAGTCCATTGTACTTATGCTGGGATTCTGAATAAAATTTCAGCTCTACTTATTATTTAACATTAGTGCACATTTAATACCAGCTTCAAACAGCTTCCTGTACAATCCCATCTTGAAGTAGGTTACTTCTCCTTCCTTCCTTCCTTCCTTCCTTCCTTCCTTCCTTCCTTCCTTCCTTCCTTCCTTCCTTCCTTCCTTCCTTCCTTCCTTCCTTCCTTCCTTCCTTCCTTCCTTCCTTCCTTCCTTCCTTCCCTCCTTCCTCCCACCCATCCATCCATCCATCCATCCATCCATCTTTTTTTCTTTCTTCTTTTTCTTCTATTATAGTGTTGTGACCCAGCACGGCAAGCCCCCAGGAAACGACACACACACACTGTTTTCCAAAACAAAGAAGGCTTTACCACTAATAAATGCTTAGTAATAAGTTGATTACAGGGTTTATACCAAAGTTCTTGTTGCAAATCACAGAACACTTTGGCCGGGATTCCAAATACAAAAAAACACAAACAGATCATTAAGTCCTTAAATTCCTCACTTGCTGGAATTGGCCGAGAGCCCGGACTGGAGTTAGTCCAACTGATATCACCAAAGTTCAGACAGCAGCCAGGTAAAATACGTGCATTGTTTCCAGCAAGAATTTCCCTTTTTTTTGAACCTTATATAGTCTTAGGGCGTGGCCCCTCTGCGTGCAGGTTTACATGTGAGGAGAACTCCTTCTACAGAGCCACTCTTGCCGGATAGCTGCCCTGCGTGCCCTAGCATCAATCAGAGGCTCCTCCTCTTCACTGGAGTCACTTAACTCCTGCTGGGGAGGTGCAGAAGGCCCTGGTTGAGTATCGTCCTCTGGCCCTGCGTCCTCCTCGGTCTCGGACTCAGGTGCCGGAGATACAGACTGCTCTTGCCACCCCATGGTCGGTTCTTGGTCTTCCGGATCCATGAGCAGCTACGCGGGACTTGGGCAAGCCACAACATATAGATGGGAATCTGCCCAATGTGAATGTTCAGTTTGTTGTAGTTTATTCAATCTCCGAATCAATTCGGCTTTGAAAAACAGAACGATCATTTGCGTCAAATCCTCTGATCAGTTCAGAGGCGCTGCAATAAATTCCTCCGTTTGGAATGGTTTCACCCACGCACAAAAAGCTGATTCAGATTGGATGCTGCGGTTTATTTTATTTTTAATCTTATTTAAAAGATCCCTGTAGCCGTTCCTCTTAAGAGCACAACTCCAGGCTGCTCACAGCAACCATGAAATCCTAAAAGCCTTACAGAAGCAAATTTCCACATCAGAACAGACCAAGTAATTTTCGGAATCTATTTGACTGGTGAAATCCTATCGGATCGATGATCCAGATTAATGGTTTGCACTGCAACGGATCCACACCAGTGGTGGGATTCAAAATTTTTTACTACCGGTTCTGTGGGCGTGGCTTGGTGAGCGTGGCTTGGTGGGTGTGGCAGGGAAAAGGATACTGTAAAATCTCCATTCCCTCCCAGCTCCAGGGGAAGGATACTGCAAAATCCCCATTCCCTCCCCACTCCAGGGGAAGGATACTGCAAAATCCCCATTCCCTCCCCACTCCAGGGGAAGGATACTGCAAAATCCCCATTTCCTCCTGATCAGCTGGGACTCGGGAGGCAGAGAATAGATGGGGGCGGGGCCAGTCAGAGGTGGTATTTACCGGTTCTCCGAACTACTCAAAATTTCTGCTACCGGTTCTCCAGAACTGGTCAGAACCTGCTGAAACCCACCTCTGATCCACACATCTTGGCTCTGAGAGGCCACACCGCACATCTGCCGAGGCATTCTCCGTGGCAGCTGTCCAGCGGAAAGCACAGCACACCTGTTTGCAATGGAGTGGAGGCATTAAGCAGCCCAACCGAACTGTAATTTAAAAAAGGCCCTTGGAGGATCAGATATCCCCAATCTCTTTATATTAAAATTTCCCATGCAGTAAAGGCACAAATAAAAATAGCCATTGAAAAACGAGCTCCTTCCAAACTGCATTACTAGGATGTAATTGCTGTTGGAGTCTCTCTGATTCCTTTCCACTCCCTCCCTGTAAATGTCAGGTCGCAGAGCGTAAGATTTACCGTACCGGAGAGACGACAGGTTCACGAGCAAAAACTGTTTGCAAGAACTTTTGCTTAGAGCTTGCTGGGAGGGGGAAAAAAGGATCTTCGGCTTGAAGCCCTGCAGGGATTTGAACCTCAAGGAGACAAGGAGAAAGAGTATGTAAAGCATTGTATGATTCAGTGGGCAAAGAACTTTGGGTATAATATAATGCTTGGAGAACGGGAGAATATGTGGACGAAAGGTCTAAAATTCACATTAAATTATAATTTAAAGGAAAACTTTTACAAGGTGATGTATCATTGGTATCTAACACCAGATAAGCTGTCAAGAATGTATAAAGGTATCTCAAGTGAGTGTTGGAAATGTAAATTGTAAAGAAGCAAATTTTTATCATCTATGGCGGACAGGCAACAAAGCAAAGAAATATTGGAGTAGGATTCACAACTTAATACAGAAGATTCTCAAAGTGAGTATAAAGATAAAACCAGAGACTTTTCTTTTAGGTTTAATGGATAAAGATTTTGTAAAACAAAAATAAAAACAAGGAACTCTGATGTTATATATGCTGACAACAGCAAGATTATTTTAGGCACAACAATGGAAAGGCACTTGGATTCCCACAATGGACGAATGGCTGCAAAAATGGAGGGAGTTAGCAGAGATGGCCAAATTGACTGCTTGGATTAAAGAAAAGAATACAATAAATTTTGTTTCTGTTTGGAAACCACTTTTGGACTTTGTGCTTGAGGTGGGGGAAAAATGACAGCAAACAGCACTCCTTACTAGCACTGATGATGTTACCTAGTTAGGGTCATGAAACGTCTGCAAGAAAACAAGCAAGTTCAGAGAGCGCCAGGGACGCCACAGTTCTCCTCCTCCTCCTCCTCCTCCTCCTCCTCCTCCTCCTCCTCCTCCTCCTCTGCCCTAAGGCTCTGGCCGTCGCCTTGCTGTGCCCCCTCTCCCCCCCAGCAGCTCTTCAGCCGAGCATGGTGGGCACGAGCTCCAGCCCCAAGCGGCAGGAGGCAAAGGCTGCCGTGAGCACAAATGTTGCACAAAGGCATTTACAGGGCCACTTTGCTCCTGCACTAAGGCTCTGGTGACCCTCCTCCTCCTCCCCCTCCTTCTTCTCCTCCTCCTCCCCCCCCTCCTCCGCCCCCTCCTCCTCCTCCTCCTCTCCTCTCCCTCCTCTCCACAAACCTCCCTCCCTTCTAGCACTGATGATGTTACCTAGTTAGGGTCATGAAACGTCTGCAAGAAAACCACCAAGCTCAGAGAGCAACAAGGACCCCTCAGTAAGTGGGTATGTCTACCCTAATAAAGAGAAGGACCAGGAGTGACATGATAGCAGTCTTCCAATATCTGAGGGCAGTGGTGAAATCCAATTTTTTTTACTACTGGTTCTGTGGGCGTGGCTTGGTGGGCGTGGTGTGACTTGGTGGGCGTGGCTTGGTGGGTGTGGCAGGGGAAGGATACTGCAAAATCTCCATTCCCACCCCACTCTGGAGCCAGCCAGAGGTGGTATTTGCAGGTTCTCCGAACTACTCAAAATTTCTGCTACCGGTTCTCCAGAACCTGTCAGAACCTGCTGGATTTCACCCCTGTCTGAGGGGCTGTTACAGAGAAGAGGTGGTCAACCTCTTCTCCAAAGCACCAGAAAGCAGGACAAGAAGTACCGTAACAGATGGAAGATCATTAAAGAGAGATCCAACCTAGAACTAAGGAGAAATTTCATGACAGCAAGGACAGTTAATCAATAGAACAGCTTGCCTTCAGATGTTGTGAATGCTCCAATACTGAAGATTTTTAAGAAAGAGCTTGGACAGCCATTTGTCTGAAATGGTCTAGGGTCTCCTGCTTGAGTAGGGGGTTGGACTAGAAGACCTCCAAGGTCCCTTCCAACTCTGTTATTCTGTGCATACACATGTATCTCATGAGAAATCTGTGTTGTACAAGGACAATCCTGATATCCTAATCTAATTAAGCTCTAGACTCTCCCCGACCTGGCCTAGCCTTAGATGATTCCAAGAGGAAGGAACGGGTCTTGGTCACTTAAGCATGTGGGCTTGTCTAGTCCAGCATGGCTCCAGCTGAGCTGCTGACTATATCTCCCTGTTGTTTTGACCTCAACCTTTCTCCTTCATGCTGAGATATTTGCAGAGCTGTTGAATGGGACTTTCAGTTGGGTGACCCTTGGGGGTCATCTGTTTTCAGACCATGAAATATGGCTACCCAGCAGACAGAAGCACCAGAGATAAAACTCTGTGAGGAACTTTAAGCAGCCGATGAGGCGTGACTAATGATGACTGCGTCTCATTAATCCAGGGGCATAATTTATTGGGCCATTGACTATTTAGCTGGCTGCCTAGGGAATTAACTCTTTCAAGTAGACATCTATACATAGTGGAGGGCTGTCATTGGGTGAAAAGCTCTCGTAAATTCATAGCCGTTCGCCGGATTCCAAGTAGAGCTACGGCAAGACTTCTCCTTCTCTGGGGTCTCTCCTTCCCCCTCTTCCTTGGTCCTGCTAGCTATCTGGGTCATTCTGACATCCAACAGAAATGCTTAGTACAGTAGGAGATTCAAAGAACTACAGGATGGGCTTTCACTCAGCAGGTAGCTGATTTATGGAGTTCCCAGGCCACATAGTCAACATTTGGATGA
Organism: Thermophis baileyi; assembly: GCA_003457575.1. Classification (NCBI taxonomy): domain Eukaryota; kingdom Metazoa; phylum Chordata; class Lepidosauria; order Squamata; family Dipsadidae; genus Thermophis; species Thermophis baileyi. Next base: position 31,214 of record QLTV01001115.1, read on the forward strand.
GATTTAACTAGTTCGTCAAGTTGCTGTTAGTTATGAGAATGAGGTTTTGCAACTTGGTTTTGCAGTATAGATGCATCACCCCTCAGGACTGCTGCTGCCAACCAGTCAGCTGTATGTCTAGCATAGGATAGTCAATTATATGCTCATCACCATCTATAATGGAATGTGCACCTACCTTCCTTCCTTCCTTCCTTCCTTCCTTCCTTCCTTCCTTCCTTCCTTCCTTCCTTCCTTCCTTCCTTCCTTCCTTCCTTCCTTCCTTCCTCCCTCCC
>QLTV01001115.1:38429-61987 GCA_003457575.1 Thermophis baileyi
CAGGGGGCAGGGCACAGTGGGGGGAATTGAATTATGGGTGTGGGGACGCGCGCGTGTGCAATAGCATGCGCATGCTTTTGGCACCCGAGGAAAAAAAGTTTCGCCATCACTGATCTAGACAGATAAGTAACAAAGTAGGATGGAACAAATTAAGGCTAGAAAAATGAGAATGTGAGAGCAGTCAAGCATCAAAGATTCCATCATCCTTATTAAAATCTTTCTTTCTTTCTTTCTTTCTTTCTTTCTTTCTTTCTTCTTTCTTTCTTTCTTTCTTTCTTTCTTTCTTTCTTTCTCTCTCTCTCTCTCTCTCTCTCTCTCTCTCTTTCTTTCTTTCTTTCTTTCTCTGTCTTTCTGTTACTGTCTGCATTCAGTGTCAAAATACCAAAGGCAAAGCTGCTCCTGAGAAATGTGTAAGGCTATTCTGCTCTCTACTCTCTGCTGATGAATAGCGAGATTATGAAGTCATTTCGGAGACTACAAAAAAAGAAGTGTTCTAAGCTTCCATAGATGCTCCTTACTCTGAAACCAGGATTTTAAATGGGTATTTAGCACCACATTGGACCAAAAATAGATTAAATACTTGGGCCTGCCTGCCTGCCTGCCTTCCTTCCTTCCTTCCTTCCTGCCTGCCTGCCTGCCTTCTCTCTCTCTCTCTCTCTCTCTCTCTCTCTCTCTCTCTCTCTCTCTTTCTTTACCTGTTCCCTTCTCTTTTCCTTTTTTCTTTCCTTCTTTCTATCCTAGAAACACCTGCAAAAAGAGGAAGCACAATGCAGGAGGGAAATTAGCTGGAAACATCTTAGAGACTGTTTCAAAACCACCATATCCTTCCTTGTGGAAATCCATTTAAACTCTCAGAGCCTTATAAGAGATTAAAGCGAGCTGTTTCCGGTTTCAAGCTCCGATCCTTTCTAAACCCATTTCTCTCTCTGTTTTCTCCCAGACCCCTTCCGCCTGCTCCGAACGAACACAACTGCGACATACCCACACCTCTCTCCCTCTCCCTCCCTCTCTCCCTCCCTCCCTCTCTCTTTCCAGGGTTGAATTGGAACTCACCGCTTCTATCAAGTTTCTATCTTGCGGCCCTAAGAATGTTTACTTTGAGCTGTAAGTACGATTACCCCCTCTCATCTAATAGGTCTTTCTGTATATATTATCAAATACTTAAAGAGTTTTTCTTCTTTTTGCAAGACATTACAATCCCATGATCGTCCCTCAAAGCTTTTTGGAGCAGTTTGTTTTGACAGAAAGGCATTAAGGGGGTGAAACTGATAGCCTAAGTACCACTTACAGACTTTGATCATCTGAAGTCATCGGTCTCCAAAGGAAAAGCTTTGTATATATTAGTGGGGAAAATTAATTTTATTGCTGGCTGCAGGTTCTTCTTCTTGCTCAAATGAGGGCATCCTGCCTCAGCCACCCTCACTCGGCTTTTTTCCTATGTTCAGGGTGTCGTAGCCTCACCTGATACAGGTAGTCCTCGACTTACAACCACAACTGAGCCCGAAATCTCTGTTGTTAAGTGAGACATCTGTTAAGTGAGTTTCGCCCCTTTTTACGACCTTCCTCGCCACGTTTGTTAAGCGAATCACTGCTGTTGATAAATGAGTCACACGGTTGTTAAGTGAATCTGGCTTCCCCGTTGACTTTGCTTGCCGGAAGGTCGCAAAAGGGGATCACATGACACTCCCCCCCCCGGGATGCTGCAACGGTCGTAAGTATGAAGCATCTGAATTTTGATCGCGTGATCATAGGGATGCTGCAAAGGTTGTAACCAGGGGTGAAATGCTACCGGTTCGGCCCGGTCCGGGCGTACCGGTAGCGACGGCCGCCGGTGGTTCGGAGAACCGGTAGCGGCGGCAGCGCAAGGCTCCACCCACCTGCCTGGACATCACCATTTTCTTGTTTTTAACCCTCTGTGCATGTGCAAAGCGTTCTGCGCATGCGCAGAGGGTGAAAAAGCGCACGCAAAGCGCATGCTTCCGAACCGGTAGGGAAGATAAGTAGATTTCACCGCTGGTTGTAACTGTGAAAAACGGTCATAGAGAAGAGCATGGGCTGGAGGCTAAACTGTACAATAGCAATAGCACAGACTTATATACCACTTCATAGTGCTTTTACAGCCCTCTCTAAGCCGTTCACAGAGTCAGCCTCTTGCCCCCAACAATCTGGGTCCTCATTTTACCCACCTCGGAAGGATGGAAGGCCGAGTCAACCTTGAGCCTGGTGGGATTTGAACCGCCGAACTGCAGCTAGCAGTCAGCTTGAAGTAGCCTGCAGTGCTGCGCTCTAACCACTGCGCCACCTCGGCTCCTACAATGACCAATTAGGGAAGCTAGGATATCTAGTTTAACAAAGAAAAGGACATGATACATGTCTTCCAGTACTTGAGGGGCTATCACAGAGAAGAGGGAGTCAAGCTATTCTCCAAAGCACCTGAAGGCAGGAGAAGAAGCAACGGATGGAAACTAATCAAGGAGAGATCCAATCTAGAACTAAGGAGGAATTTCCTGACAGTGAGAACAATTAACCAGTGGAACGGCTTGCCTCCAGAAGTTGTGGGTGCTCCATCACTGGAGATTATCAAGAAGAGAACAAGAACCATTTGTCCGGAATGGTAGAGGGTCTCCTGTTTGAGCAGGGGGTTGGACTAGAAGACCTCCAAGGTCCCTTCCAGCCCTATGACTCTATGTTCTAGGTTCTGTTTATATCCAAAATGTGATTTTTCAAAAGGCAACGGGATTTTGCTTTTTTTCCATGAAGATTTTGTTTCGCTTCTCATCCAAGAAGCTTCTTCAGTTCTGACTGGATGGTGGAGAATGGAAGGATTTATATCCCTGCAGTCATCTAATTGTAAGCACTCTTTCTGAGAGTCGTTGAAGCCACCTGGAGGTTTATCTGTGCACTCAGGGTCACCTGGATAGTGCAAATGGGTGTGAAACCCTCTTGGAACTGCTGAAAGGAGATTTCTCCTTCCTTGAGCAGGGAGTTGGACTAGAAGACCTCCAAGGTCCCTTCCAACTTTGTTATGCGGTTACTATTCTGTTGTGGGTGCTCCATCATTGGAGGTCAAAAACCATTTGACTGGGATGGTATAAGGTCTCCTACCGTGAGCATGGGGTTGGACTAGAAAACCTCTGAGGTCCCTTCCAGCCTGTATGTTTTATCCCACCTGAATTGAAAACGTAGAGGGTTTGGCTTGATGGCCAATTTCCCTTCTTTGAAATTAGCCCTCCCATTTTTCATTCCTTCCCTTCCTTGACCAGGGCACCTTGCAACTGGAAAAGGAAATGCTTGTGCAGAGATAGGACTCATGGCCCAACTCCATCAATTTCAGCCGTACCATTAATCTTCCTTTGCAACCCCCACTCGCCTTGTCCCCCCAGCTCTACCCCCTTTGTTCCTGGGAATGCCATATTACAAGAATAACCTTTCCATCAACTTGCATCCCCCCTACTACCCCGCCTCCTGCCCCCCAAGGCCCCCGCAAGGGGTGTGAGGACACCCCCTGTACCGGCCTTAGCAGTTCTCGGCTGAGTTCTGAGCAAATATGAAGTGTTTATTTTGAAAGATTACCGGTTATCTCTATACTTTCAACCTCTCTCCCTTTAATGAAGAGAAACCGATTTCCCAGCGCTATCTGTTGACGAAGCTGCGGGGTTGGATGAGATGAGTCATTGGGGTCTCTCTGTCTTGTCTCCCCATCCCCGAAGCAGTCGAGATTCAAGACCAGACACCCAAGCTTGGGACAGAGAGGAAATGGTCTCAAAATGTGCATTCTGACAAGCTTTACATCGTGGATTCTGCCATCCGTCTGCCTTCCTCAGCCCAAGTACATAATTTTTAGGGAGAGAGGGAGGGAGGAAGAGAGAGAAGGAGGAAGGAGGAGAAAAAGATGAAGATGAAGAGGACGAGGACGAGGAGGAGGAGGAGAAGAAGAAGAGGAGGAGGAAGAGGAGGAGGAGGAGAAGGGGAGGAGAAGAGGACGAGGAGGAGGAGCAGGAAATTGGACTTTGTTTTTTTCCTTGAAGACATTTTGCTTCTCATCCAAGTAGTTTCTTCAATTCTGAAACAACTACATCAGAACTGAAGAAGCTTCTTGGATGAGAAGCGAAATGTTTTCAAAGAAAAAACCAGGAAAGTCCAGTTGTTTTTTGGGTCTACAAGGAGATCTACCAAATAGGATCAGAAAGTTGTAGTTGCTATTGTTGTAACAGCAAATCACATTGTTAGTGGGAGGAGTGTGATCATTCATAGAACCAAGACCAAAAAGAAATAAACACTTTTGTCCTTTCCCATCCCCCCCCTTTTTTTTGCTGCAAGCTTGAGGATATTTCCTCTCTAAAGCTGGTTTTTGCTTCCCAAAACTGCTGCAAAAGGCTGCCCCATAAATCACGCAAAATCTTCTTTGAATCCATAGAATTTAAAATTGTGTACGTTGACCTAAACTGTGCCTGGAGTATCTCAAATGGAGGCCAGTTTCATTTTTTTTTTTTCATCACAAGCACAAAATCCAGAAGTGATATCCAAATAAAGAACATAAATACATTCTCCTCGTTGAATAGATCAATCAGTTTAACCATTCCTGCTTTATCTTCCTTGCTGTTGAAATAATATGTATTTCTATTTGCACTTAATAATCTTTATAAACTGTCACCATTTATATTAACAAAACTCACTATATTCTTTTAGATTCTTTAACCTTAAAGGGAAACATATTTTTTTTCCCATCCATTTTAAAACAACAGCCATGATTTGCTTAACAACAATGGCAAAAAAAGAGTTATAAAATTGGGCACAACTTACTTAATGACCACTTTTTAGCAATGGAAATCCTGCTCCCAATTGCGGTCGTAATTTGAGAACTACCTGTATATCCTCCATTATATATTCCAAAGATGTCATCTGTGAATTTTGCCCCCCTGTAAAATAATTTATCTCCCACTGACCTTTCCTAGGAAACCTGCGCTAAGCGTAAAGGAAATTTAAGTTCATTGTCATCCATGTGAAAACCCTCCTTCTGAAATCCCAGGTTTCTAGCTGAGGCTTCTCTTTGAGAAGAAATTAGAGCAAGGAAAATCTGCCACTGGCATGTTTTTATCCACTTCAATGGACATAATCGAAAAAAAAATATATTGGATCCTCAAAAATCCAAGATCCTTCAGATCTGGCCCCATCGATGAAGGCTTCAGATGCACCCAACTTAAAATCTGCCTGGTGTGGAGAGATCCCGTTTGATTTATATGAGCTGTCTCTTCTGTGTACATTTTGACTTTGCTGTCACGTATAAACACCGGGTACCTTGGAGACAAAAAGGAACAGTTAGCTATTTAAAGACCCCTGTTTCGCTAGGGTTTAAATCAGGGGTGGGATTCAAAAATTTTAGCAACCGGTTCTCTGCCCGGTTGCTGGGTGGGCGTGGCCATGGTGGGCGTGGCCTGCTCGGCCTCCTGCACCACGGTGTGTGGGGGGGTGTTTTTGCCCTCCCCAAGCTCCGGAGGCTTTCCTTGAGCCTCCAGGAGGGTGAAAACGGCCTCCCCCGGGCTCCAGAGGCCCTCCGGAGGCCGGAAACGGGCCTGTTTCCAGACTTCCGGAACTTCTGGGAGGCCCGTTTTTCCACCCTCCAGGGGCCTCCGCGCAGGCCCTGCACTTACCTGGCATCCAAAATGGGCCGCCTGGAAACTCCTGGGAAGGGCGGGGCAGGGTGGGCGGGGCCAGCCAGTCCTTGCAACTACCGGTTTGGCAAACCAGATGTAAAATTAGCATCCAGTTTGCCCAAACTGGTCTGAACCGGCTGAATCCCACCCCTGGTTTAAATTGCCTGCACAATTACGTTTCAGAGTGGAGCAAAGAATTATTTATAAATACTTTATCATCATTGTAGCCATTGTCTATCCACTGCAGGCCTCTTCTGCATGTTTCCAATCCAGACGGTCCTGAGCTTTCTTTGGCCAATTGGCCCCTCAATACTTGCTGATGTGGTCGATCCATCTTGTTTGAGGTCTCTTTCGTGGACGCTGTTGATCAAGTGGGATCCATTCTATGACCTCCTTGGTCCACCTGAGGTCCGTTGTTCTTGACCAGCCCATTTCCATTTCAATTCTTTGACTCTCTTGATGATTCTTTTTTTTTTATCATCAAATATTTTTAAATTATCAATATAAGAGATTTCAGAAGGTTGCAAAAGGGGGATCACATGACCCCGGGACACAGCAACCGTCATAAATACATGCCAGTTACCAAGCGTCTGAATTTTGATCAAGTGACCGGGGGGGGGGGGGTGCTGCAACAGTCGTAAGTGTGAAAAACAGTCATAAGTCACTTTTTTCAGTGCCGTTGTAACCTCAAACAGTCCTTAAATGGAATGGTTGTAAGTCAAGGAATACCTGTATATAAAAATGCAATCTGACATTTATCATATGGGGGGGGAGGGAATTTCAGTACATGCATGCAATCGGCAAATAATTATTTTAGGATAGAATGCGGGAGGGGAGAAATAGGAGGCTGTACAGGGGTGGGTTCTAACTTATCTCGCTGCCGGTTCGCTTCCTCCCGCACCGCGTGGCCGCACCTCATGGGTGCGCACGCAGTGCCGAAAAATTTTTAAAAATCCAAAAATAAAAAGCTGAAAAGAAGATGGCGACGCATGTGCAGTGCCAGAAACTCAGCTTCTGCGCATGTGCAGAATAAAAAAAAATAAAAAAAATTCCAAAACAAAAAAAAATCAAAAAAAAAAAAAGATGGCGGCGCCCACAGACCGGCACCGACCAAACCGTATCTGTGACGTCACTGTGATGTCACCAGCAGGTCGCTACCGGTTCAGGCGAACCGGTCCGAACTGGGAGGAACCCACCTCTGGGGCTGTACTATATTTCCCTTTTAGCTTTAGATGAAAATTGTCTGTTGTGAAAGGCAAACCGGGCAGCTTAAAAAATGAGCAAATTCTCCAGTTTGGACTTCTTTAGTCTAAGCAGGTCATGGAACAGCCAACAGTTCATTTGAAATGTGGGGGAAATTACATTTTAATGTAAGCTTTTGGAAAAAGAACTGCCCAGGTTGTCATGTTCAAACAATGAACTCACGTTCAATGTGCATCCACTAGGGGGAGCTGTTAGTTAGAGCCTACTGAAACAATTGTTATTGTGGTTGTTTGTCCTCGACTTAACAACCACTCATTTGGTGGCCATTCAAAGTTGCAACAGCACTGAGAAAAATGACTTATGACGGGTCCTCTCACTTACAGCCATCGTAGCATCCCCAAGGTCACATGATCAAAATTTGGGTGATTGGCAATTGCATTTATGACTGTTGCAATGTCCCAAGGTCATGTGATCACTGTTTGAGACCATCTCAGCCAGCTTTCAACAAGCAAAGTCAATACGACAAGCCGGTTTTGCTTTACGACTGTGTGATTCGCTTAGCAAATACAGCAATCCGCTTAACAACAAAAACCGGGCATGGCTCACTTAACAACCACCTTGCTTAACGACGGAAATTCTGGTCCCAGTTTTGGTCGTAAGACGAGGACTGTTTTGCAGCTTGTCCAGGAAATGCCCCATAAAGAGAGTAACAACATTTCAGGCCAGCAAATGGAGGAAGGGTCCCGTGATAGCCGGGTTTAGAAGAAGATCTTTGGTAGATGAGTTTGACGTGATGCTAAATTGAGATTTAGACATCGGAAGGGAGACCACAAGGTAACCTCGGGGCTAAAGTTGAAAAACACTCCAGAAGCAGACACTTCTACATTGCTACCGTACTAAGAAATCACCAAAGTCAGATTCAATTTCCTTTACTTTTACAGCTGGTTACTAAACTAATAGAAATGATTTCTAACTTATGTATTATTCAGAACTAATTAATATGGAGGTGTTATTTATTTATTTTTTCTGTTTATTTATTTATTCCAGTTATGGCTGTTCAGCTGAAGGCTCAAGGCAGCTCCTGATGTAAGGAGCCAAGGAAAAAATATCATAAATTGTATAGACCTTTAAGCCAATTCGGGGAAAATTTGCCCCCTGGAAGAAAATTTAAATAATACGGAACATGTCCATGAGAGAGGTCCATCTGGTGCCACCCTGTTATCGTTTTGGTGCTAGAAAATGCTATTTTGGATTTGTTCCAGTCTTTTTCATTGCCTCGTATTCCTGCTGCGGCGCATCATTTAAACCCAGCTCAGTAGGGTGCAGTTCAGAGGTGAGTTCCTCCCGGTTCGGACCGGTTCGCCCGAACCGGTAACAACCCCGCTGGTGACATCACGGTGACGTCACGGAGCCGGTTTGGTTGGTGCCGGTCCGTGGTGCCATCTTTTTTTGGGAATTTGTTTTTTGTTTTTTGGGGAAAAAAAATTGTTTTGGAATTATTTAATTATTTAATTAAATAATTAAAAAATAATTAAATAATTAAAAAATTGTTTTGGAATTATTTAATTATTTAATTAAATAATTAATTAAATTATTTAATTATTTAATTTTTTTTTCTTCTGCGCATGCGCAGAAGCTGAGTTTCCAGCACTGCGCATGCATCACCATCTTGTTTTTGGCTTTTTTTAAAAAAAAAATTTTATTTTTCGGCACTGCGCATGGCGCGGCCACGCGGCGCGGGAGGAAGCGAACCGGCAGCGAGGTAAGTTAGAACCCACCCCTGGTGCAGTTTGGATGATGATGATGATGATGATGATGATGATGATGATGATGATGATTATCATCATCATTATCATTATTATTATTGTTGTTGTTATTATTATATTTATTTGTTTGTTTGTTTGTTTGTTTGTTTGTTTATAAGAAGTCTCAGCTGTTTCGTGAACTGCCGTTTGGGCTGGCTGAAGTTTCTTGATGGTTTTGCTCCAATTTCATTTGTCATGACCATTCGTCAGCCTGAGAATTTCTCCTGGGGGACAGAAAGGGAAAAACTGCATTGGCAGAACAAAAATGCCTGCCAAGATCACGCAGGGGAACAAAAAAAAAAAAATTCAGTGACAAACTGCCTTGTTCTCACTTTCCCTGGCAAGTTCCACACACCTATTTCAAATGAAAAAAAACCCACTCGCGTTCCCCTCTCCCCCAAAATATGCCAGGAAGACATCTGAATTCTACCCAAGCCAAAATTTGGATTCATGGGGAGAGTCAAACTCGCATTTGCCTCTCCCCCAAAACGCGCAAAGTGAGAACATCTGAATTCTACCCAAGCCAAGATGGTCAGGGACCGACACTTCCCTCCGTGGTATCACAACCACCTAGCAAATTTTTTGATTTCCACGCTGGATGTAGCAGGCGTTGTGAACATCCCCTCTCTTAGCACAGTTGCAAACGATTCGTGTTCAGACCTGTGAAATTCAGGCTGACAGCTGCATTGATTTATCAAGGAACGTGGCTCTCCTACTTTGAGTGGTTCGATGGCCACGAGGCTCATGGGAGGAATTGAAAACCATGTTGGCCGAAGAGTGGATGCACTCGCTCGCCTTCCCTGCCCTAAATGCACAAGGTTTTCTTTTCTCCACTTAGGAAGATCAATACAGGATTGGCTGACATGATTCCATGAATGTGGCTCTTCCTTCACCTTCTCTGTCTGTCTTCTAATAAAAGACTTTCATCTGCACATCATGGAACACAGAGACTCTGAAAAGAGTGCAGAAAAAAGCAACAAAGATGATCAGACGGCTGGAGGCTAAAACATATGAAGAACAGTTGCAGGAATTGGGTAAGTCTAGTCTAGTGGAAAGAAGACTAGGGGTGACATGATAGCAGGGTTCCAATATTTGAGGGGCTGCCACAAAGAAGAGGGGGGGTCAACCTATTCTCCAAATCACCTGAAAGCAGGACAAGAAGCAACGGATGGAAACTAATCAAGGAGAGGTGCAGTCTAGAAATAAGGAGAAATTCCCTAACTGAGGACAATTAATCAGTTGCCTCCAGAAGTTGTGGGTGCTCCATCACTGGAAGCTTTTAAGAAGAGACCGGACAGCCACTTGTCTGGAATAGTATAGGGCCGTGATGACAAACCTATGGCACGCATGCCCAAAGTGGCACGCGAAGCCATGTCACATGGCACGCACGGCCTTGCCTGTTTGTCTTCCGGGTTTCTGGCGTGCATGCGCGCGTGACAATCAGCAGTCCTTTGCGCACGCAGCAATGCTGAAAACCGCTGTGCACATGCACGCCAGCCAGCTGATTGTCGGGCGCACATGCGCGCTAGAACCCGGAAGTTCGGCTTTTCTGGAGCGCGGCCCCGACGAGCACACGCGCACGCACGTGACGTTTCCGTGCGACCTTTTCGGCACTCGGTGCTGAAAAGGTTCGCCATCACTGGTATAGGGTTTCCTGCCTGAGTTGGACTAGAAGACCTCCAAGGTCCGTTCCAACTCTATTATTCTGTTATTCTGTTTCTTAACCATCATGAGAATAAAATCCGAATTTTAAACCAAATTATTTCTTCTCTCTCTCTCTCTCTCTCTCTCTCTCTCTCTCTCTCTCTCTCTCTCTCTCTCTCTCTCTCTTCCTTGACGTACAATCATTCCTTTAGTGACTGTTCAAAGTTACAACAGCACTGAAAAAAGTGACTTATGACCATTTTTCACAGTTACGACCTTTGAATCATCCCCATGATCATGAGATCAAAATTCAGACATTTGGCAACTGGTTCATATTTCTGACGGTTGCAGTCTCCCAGGGTCATGTGATCCCCTTTTGCGACCTTCTGACAAGCAAAGTCAATGTAGAAGCCAGATTCACTTCACAACCGCGTCACTAACTGAACTCTGTGTATTCTGGATTCACAAATCAAAGTGATTCCCTCTAACTCCTGTGGGGAGTGAAACTATCAATCCCCCCCCTTTTTTTCCCCAGCGTGGTTCCTCTTCCCACTGAGCCAACCTCAACCAGCTTGGGAGAAAGTGTGATGTGAACATTTCAGCAACATTTCTGCTCTCTCTGTTGAGTTGGCCTTCAGATTTTTCCAACTCATCTCTTCCGCACTTAGGTAGACCAGAGGAGATGGACCAAGCTGAACTTCTGACCCTGGAAAAGCAATAATGGATTGACTTATTGATCCGAGCACTTGGGGCAGCGGTCAAGGTGCCAGACTGAAACCTTCCCTACTGGTAACTTGTGCCTCTGGTTCATGTTCATCCCCACTCAGCCAAACGCAGAAGCAAGCAAACATTATGTCCGACAGACTAGTTAGCATCAAAAATAGCCTCTTCCCTGTCAAAACACACCAGGTGTCCTTGTTCCTATGAGATCACCATGATTGGCTTTGTCCACATCAAACCTCTCTCCAGCCCCTGGAGACAGCAAAAATCATCACAGCTTCACACTGAGCAATTCAAGCCTATCAAAATCTATTTTAAAAGAAGTAATTAAAGATGGGAAGTATTGATGCCCAGCATGAATGTTTATCTTGCATATCTCTTCGAAGACTAGTCTTGCAAGAGTCCACCTTGTGTGAAAATGTACTAAGAAGGATTTGTAGACAGGATCTCTATCAAAGGTGAACTTATCAGGTGTCCAATGTTCCTGGTCCTTCTTATTGCCCAAGAATGTAGGAAGTAGTAGGAATTTAATTAACAGAATCACAGAGTTGGAAGGGACCTTGGAGGTCTTCTAGTCAAACCCCCTGTTCCAGCAGGAGACCCTATACCATTCCAGACAAATGGCTGTCCAATCTCTTCTTAAAAACCTACAGTATTGGAGCACCCACAATTTCTGGAGGCAAGTTCTTCCACTGCTTAATTGTTCTCAAGCTGCTGATACAGTTCTACAGAGGAATTATTGAGTCTGTCATCTGCACCTCTATAACTGTCTGGTTTGGTTTTGCAACCCAATAAGACAGACACAGACTTCAGAGGATAATTAGAACTGCAGAAAAAACAATTGCTACCAACCTGCCTTCCATTGAGGACCTGTATACTGCACGAGTCAAAAAGAGGGCCGTGAAAATATTCACTGACCCCTCGCATCCTGGACATAAATTGTTTCAACTCCTACCCTCAAACGACACTATAGGGCACTGCACACCAGAACAACTAGACACAAGGACAGTTTTTTCCCGAATGCCATCACTCTGCTAAACAAATAATTCCCTCAACACTGTCAAACTATTCACTAAGGCTTCATAACTATTACTATTAGTCTTCCCATCGTTCTTATCACCCATCTCCTCCCACTTATGACTGTATGACTGTAACTTGTTGCTTGTATCTATTCTATTCTATTCTATTCTATTCTATTCTATTCTGTTCTGTTCTGTTCTGTTCTGTTCTGTTCTGTTCTGTTCTATTCTATTCTATTCTATTCTATTCTATTCTATTCTATTCTATTCTATTCTATTCTATTCTATTCTATTGTCAGGAAATTTCTCCTTAGTTCTATTTTAGTCCTTTCTTTGATTAGTTTCCATCCGCTACTTCTTGTCCTGCCTTCAGGTGCAGATTGTTCATCAAAAATATATCAAAGTTTCCATCCTAGATATCAACCTATCTTCTGTTGTCTGTGTGAAGGAGAACACTAAGAGAAAACCACTAAAATGGAGTAGGTTAAATTAGTTCCTTCAGAGTTCCTTTGCTTTTACAAATAGTCATCATCATCAGAGTTGGAAGGGAACTTGGAGGTCTTCTAGTCCAACCCCTTGCTCAACCAGGAGCCCTACACCATTTCAAACAAGTCTTTTCTTAAAAGTGATGGAGCACCCACAACTTCTGAAGGCAAGCTGTTCCACTGGTTGATCGTTCTCCCTATCAGGAAATTTCTCCTTAGTCCCCGACTTAAGACTACAATTGAGCCTTGATTGTCGTTAACTGGATCATCACAAGACTCCACCTGATTTTACGACCTTTATTTAGCAATAGCAATAGCACTTAGACTTATATACCGCTTCATAGTGCTTTTACAGCCCTCTCTAAGTGGTTTACAGAGTCAGCCTATTTGCCTCCAACAATCTGGGTCCTCATTTTACCCACCTCGGAAGGATGGAAGGCTGAGTCAACCTTGAGCCTGGTGAGATTCGATCTGCCAAACTGCTGGCAGCTGGTGATCAGCAGAAGTAGCCTGCAGTACTGCACTCTAACCACTGCGCCACCGCGGCTCATTTAGTGGCCGTTAAGCAAGCACGAGGGTTGTTAAGTGCACCCAGCTTCACTGAAGAGCCTCAACTTCTACAGAAGCAGTGCTGAGACCCCTGAAAACTCCAACCACGGATTCTTTTGTGTCTCCTCAAACTCTCTCCCCCCGTCCTTACGATAAAAGGAAGCCAAGAAGTTCGGCAACCTTTGCTGACACCTGCAGCATGCCAGGCCTTGAGAAGATACAGGAGGAATTCTTAAAATATATCCTTTCGCAGACCACAATATGTTCCATATGCTTCGAAACGAATGGAGTCGGGCATTCGGCAGCTACCTCTGGCAAATGTTTCCTTCCCACACTGGGGGAAAAAAGCTTATCAGGGTTTTCTCCCCGACTTCGCAGCTGGAAAGAATTTAGAAGCAAATCCTACAGGCTTCTCCAGAGGAAGGCTTAGCTCAGAGAAGCACATCAAACCCACGACGTCTTGGAAAGACTAAAAGATGCCAGCCATCGAGACCTAAGCGGTTCTCCTTCCCTCCAACGTGTATTTATTATGTGTAGTCCTGGGGCCTTATCCGTAACGAACCACGGGTGCGAGTCTACGTCTTTCTTCTGTGGAGCAGAACAAAGAAAGGAAACCAGAAGGGAAGGAGAGAAAAAGAAGGCGAAAACAAGGATGGCAAAACAACTAAATTGTATAGATAATATACACATGCGTGAAGTTTTACACAAGGGTTTCAGCAACAACCTCATTGCAATCCCTTAGATAGAGAGTCCCATTCCATGCCAAAAAAGCCAACACGATCCTAGGCTGCATGAACAGACGGATAGAATCAAGATCACACGAAGTGTTAATGCCACTTTATAATGCCTTGATAAGACCACCCTTGGAATATCACATCCAATTTTGGTTGCCACCATAATAAAGAAGACTCTAGAAAGAGTGCAATCAATTGATCAATCAGAATGGAGCTGAAAGGGACCTCAGAGATCTTCTAGTCCAATCCCCTGCTCAAGCAGGAGACCCTATGCCATTTCAGATAGGTGAAATGGCTGTCCAATCTCTTCTTAAAAGCCTCCAGTGATAGAGCACCCACAACTTCTGGAGGCAAGCTGTTCCACTGGTTAATTGTTCTCTCTTTCAGGAAATTTCTCCATAGTTCTAGCTTGCTTCTCTCCTTGATTAGTTTCCATCCATTGTTTCTTGTCTTGCCTTCTGGTGCTTTGGAAGGTAAGTTGATCCCCCCTTTCTTTGTGGCAGCCCCTCAAATAGTGCAGAGAAGGGGCATAGCCAAATCAATATCTCAGGGACTGCCACAAAGAAGAGGGAGTCAAGCTATTCTCCAAAGCACCTGAGGGTAGGACAAGAAGCAATGGGTGGAAACTAATCAAGGAGCGAAGCAACTTAGAACTAAGGAGAAATTTCCTGACAGTAAGAACAATTAATCAGTGGAACAATTTGCCTCCAGAAGTTGTGAATGCTACAACAATGGAAGTTTTTAAGAAGACATTGGATAACCATTTGTCTGAAGTGGTGTAGGGTTTCCTGCCTAAGCAGGGGGTTGGACTAGAAGACCTCCAAGGTCTCTTCCAACTCTGTTATTCTAAATCAAATTGATTTCAGGAGGAATTAAAGCCCTGTCAAGGTTTCCCAGCACATTGGCTGCTATCTTAACATCCATCTCAGGTTTCCCATAGAACTGTCCCCAAGAGAATGTATTGTAGTGGGAGTTGCAGGAAGTAACAAGGACTTAGTCTAATGGCAAGTGATCTATTGCTGGAGATCAAACAGAGAAGCTACCATAGATCATGCAAATTCCAAATGATGACTCACGCCGGATTCATCATTTCAGCCCAGTTTTTATTTTTCCGAGAAACGATAGGGAAGAAGCAGAGGTGGAGTCTCTAAGGTATATAAGGATTTTTTTTTTCAATTGTCACAGATTTATCTTGATATCCTCTCATAATAATTTCTACGGTGAGTCCCTGACAAGGAGAATTCGTGGATTCTGCAAAATTCATCATCCTCAGCTAAACCATTGGAAATACCCCCTATAAATAAGTAAATAAGAAAGACATAGCAGCATTCAGAACATATTCAGAACATTCAGAAAGAGTGCAGAGAAGAGCAACAGAGATGATTAGGGGACTGGAGGCTAAAACATATGAAGAACGGTTGCAGGAACTGGGTATGTCTAGTTTAATGAAAAGAAGGACTAGGGGAGACATGATAGCAGTCTTCCAATATCTCAGGGATTGCCACAAAGAGGGAGTCAAGCTATTCTCCAAAGCTCCTGAGGGTAGGACAAGAAGCAATGGGTGGAAACTAATCAAGGAGAGAAGCAACTTAGAACTAAGGAGAAATTTCCTGACAGTTAGAACAATTAATCAGTGGAACAACTTGCCTCCAGAAGTTGTGGGTGCTCCAACACTGGAGGCTTTTAAGAAGAGATTGGATAACCATTTGTCTGAAGTGATGTAGGGTTTCCTGCCTAAGCAGGGGGTTGGACTAGAAGACCTCCAAGGTCCCTTCCAACTCTGTTATTCTATATTCTATATTATGTGTTTTAAGGAAAACTGTATTTCACTCTGTGTACAATGCTGCATTTTTTTAAAAAACAGTATCTTTTCTTCAAAAGAAATCATGGAAAATTGGACCAAGCCAGCCACAGTACGTACTGCTACAACATTACAGCCTTTCCATTTCTGAAAAATTTACTTTCCCTGAAAATAGGATTGACCTAATTCTTAAGGTACTTGAGGACAGTGTTTCTCCTGACAATGATTGAAACTACCTGTATACAGGTAATCCTCGACTTACGACCACAACTGAGCCCTGAATTTCTGTTGCTAAGCGAGGAAGTTGTTAAGTGAATTTTGTCCCATTTTATGACCTTTCTTACCACAGTTGTTAAGTGAATCACTGCAGTCGTTAAGCTGGTAACAAGGTTGTTAAGCGAATCTGGCTTCCCCATTGACTTTGCTTGTCAGAAGGTCACAAGAGGGGATCACATGAATAAATATGAGTCAGTTACCAAGCGTCTGAATTTAGATCATGTGACTGTGGGCATGCTTCTTTGGTTGTAAATGTGAAAAATGGTCATAAGTCACTTTTTTCAGTGCCGTTGTAACTTGAAACGGTCACTAAACAAACTGCTGTAAGTTGACGACTAATGCAGTGGTATATTTTTTATTGAACTCTATTCCATGGTTACTTTCTCTTCCTGGCTAGGGACAAGCCAGAGAGACACGCCTAACTCAAATGGCTGTCCAGTCTATTTTTGAAAACCTCCAGTGATGGAGCACCAGGGGTAAGTTCTAACTTACCTCGCTGCCGGTTCGCTTCCGCCCGCGCCACGTGGGCGCGCCTTGTGGGCGCGTGCGTGCTTCGCATACGCGCGCATGCGCAGTACCAAAAAAAAAAGCGCCCCCCCAAAAAAAGCCAAAAACAAGATGGCGACGCATGTGCAGTGCCGGAAACTCGGCTTCTGCGCATGTGCAGAAGAAAATAAAAAATAAAATAAAAAATCCCCCCCCCAATTTTTTTTCCAAAAAAAAATAAAATCCAAAAAAAATATGGCGGCGCCCACGGACCAGCACTGACCGAATCGGATCCATGACATCACCGTGACATCACCAGCGGGTCGCTACCGCTTTGGGCGAACCGGTCCGAACCGGGAGGAACCCACCTCTGTGGAGCACCCACAACTTCAAGAAGCAAGCTGTTCCACTGACTAATTGTTCTCACTGTCAGGAAATTTCTCCTTACTTGTATCTTTCTTTAACAATCTTCCACCTATTACTTCTTGTCCTGCCCTCAGATGCTTTGGAGAATAAGTTGACTCCCTCTTCTCTGTGACTGCCCCTCAAGTACTGGAAGATTGTTTGTTTGTTTGTTTGTTTGTTCGATTGATTGATTGATTTCTATAGCCAACTATCTCAGCAAACAACTGTAGGCAGCTCACAATTCAGAAACACATATTACAATTAAAATCTTAAAAATCTTAAAAACACCTTAAAAACCGTTTATACCAGGGGTGAAATGCTACCAGTTCCGCCCAGTCCGGGCGGACCAGTAGTGGCAGCCGCCGGTGGTTCGGAGAACCAGTAGCGGCAGCAGTGCGAGGCTTCGCCCACCTGCCCGGACGTCGCCATTTTCCTGTTTTTAACCCTCTGCGCATGCGCAAAGCGTTCTGCGCATGCGCAGGGGAGGGGAAAAGCGCAGGTGACTGGTGTGCGAGCGCGCACAGAGCACGCACTTCCGAACCAGTAGGGAAGGTAAGTGGATTTCACCGCTGGTTTATACCTTAAAAATATAAACCATTAAAACGCTAAAAAAAAGCATTAAACAAGTTATCAGTCACCCCCTAATCCTTCTCTTCAATAGGCTAGACATACCTAGCTCCCTCAATCGTTCATCGTACGATTTACCTTTTATCATTTTTCTGGCTCTTCTCTGCACACATTCCAGGGTCTAAGAATCTATTTTTGTATCCTGGTGACCAGAACTATATGCCGTACTCCAAGTGTGGCCTCACTAGCATGGTAGAACAGAATAACAGCGTTGGAAGGGACCTTGGAGGTCTTCCAGTCCAACCCCCTGCTCGAGCAGGAGACCCTACACCAGTGGTGGGTTGCTCCTGGTTCAGCCCGGTTCTTAGAACTGGTAGCGGCGGCGGGAGGCTTCACCCACCCGCCCGGGACACTTCTGCGCATGCGAGCGCGTGTGTGAACCAGTAGTAAAGGGTTTTAGAACCCACTACTGCCCTACACCGATTCAGACAAACAGTTATCCAATCTCTTTCTTTAAAAAAATACGGCAGATTTAATTAAGAAATAATCTTTGAAACACCAGGGGCATTTTTGCGTTCTTCAGAAGACCCGGGTGGGTGTCGTCACACAACCCGTCCAAGAGCAATCCCAATTTTGCTGCTAGACCTGGAGAGAAGAAAAATCAAAGGATGGAGGGAGAGGAATGTCTGAAGAGCTGCAGCGGGAATACACCCGTTGAACTGGCCTCTCAGCCACGCAATGGCATATCTGCAAAATGAAATGGATTAACAGCTCAGTTTCAGTCAGCTTGAATTATGAGCTCAACGATTTGCCGGACATTTTACATGAACCAGAAGATGGTGTTATCTGATGAAAATTGCTTAATTTAATATCCCGGCTTGACAAGGCAGGTGAACTGTACATCTCTTGGTGAAGATGCCAAGGAGGTTGATTTCACTTAGCTGGGGAAGATTAAGGAACCTGCTGTTTCTTACACACACACACACACACACACACACACCACAATAAACACCATCCTACTTGGATTGGGTAAAGGGCCTGCGAGACCCACTTCCAAAGACAATCCTAAGCTGCATTAATAGAGGGATACAATCTAGGACTAGGGAGGTACTAATACCACTCTATAAAGCCTTAGTTAGACCACACCTAGAGGTACTAATAACTGTATAACCTGAAAACTGCTTTTTGCGCTCTTGGAACTCAATCCATTTGGGAAGGGTCTAAGAGGCCGCGCTTGCAACCGCTTTTTCAATTTTTCTTCAATAAAACTTTGATTCGTGAACCAGACTTGTCTTCACATTGTGAGTATACAATTTGGGGGGGAGGGTCTTACATCTCACATTTCTGACAGTGAGAACAATCAACCAATGGAACAGCTTGCCTTCGGAAGTTGTGGGAGCTTCATCACTTGAGACTTTCAAGAAGAGATTGGACTGCCATTTGTCAGTAATGGTGTAGGGTCTCCTGCTTGAGTGGGGGGTTGGACTAGATGACCTATAAGGTCCCTTCCAACTCTATTATCTAATCTAATCTAATCAAAGGATCCCTATCAGTAAGAACGAAGAGAGTCTGTTGCTCCAATCAGCCATCCTTTTTACCCAAATTTGTACAGGTAGTCCTTGACTTGATGACGTTCGTCCATCGTGTTCGAAGAGGACCTTGACATCTAACAGGTCGTGTGGGCTGTCCACTGTGTGTCCGCAGGTGGCTGGTAAGGCCTATACGGGCACGAAATGTTCTGCCACATGTCGGGCAGACATGTGTGGGCACCACTGTTGCAGCGTTTGCAGCTCTGGCTTTGCGGAGTGCTCGCTTCTCTTGTGCTATGGTGGTTCTTCTTTCCTCCGATGTCTGGCAGCCTTGGTGGATCAGCGTGCGCCATGTCAATCGATCTTGTGCCAGGGTTTCCCAGGAGGTGGTGTCGATATCCAGGGACTTGAAGGAGGCTTTCAACGTGTCTTTGTATCGCTTCCTCGACTTACAACTGCCATGAAGCCCAACGTTTCTTTTTGCAAGCGAGACAGTGGTTAAGTGAGCTTTGCCCCCATTTTACGACCTTTTTTTGCCACTGTTGTTAAGCGAATCACTGCAGTTGTTAAGTCCGTCACACGGTTCTTAAGTGGCTTCCCTGTTGACTTTGCTGGTCAGAAGTTCGCAAAAAGGGGGATCACACGACCCCAGGGACGCTGTGACCGTCATAAATATGAGTCATGTGATCCCCTTTTGAGACCTTCTGACGAGCAAAGTCAAACCAAATTCACTTAACAGCCCTGTGACTAATTTAACAACCGCAGCGATTCCCCTTAACAAATGTGGCAAGAAAAGTCGTAAAATGGGGCAAAACTCACTTAACCAATGTCTCACTTAGCAACATAAATTTTGGGCTCAATTGTGGCCGTAAGTTGAGGACTACCTGTATTGTTGTTTTATTTAAAAAAACACTTCCCCAATGAATTGTCACAGGCTTATATTAATCTGGAGGCAAGGAACCACACTCAATGCTTCCTTAGCTTAGATACAGAGGCTAAATTCTCTCATACAGACTTTTGTGATCAATTTAGCAGAATTTTTTCTTCTTCTTTTCATCCGAAAGCTGTTAGACGCCTTCATTTTTTAATGGTAATTTCTGTTTGGCTTTAGAGCTTCCAGTCCTGTTTCCCCCCACCCCCCACCCAAAAAAAACCACCAAGGTAAATTTGTCTTTGGGGTTTGCATTCAATCACATTTTTTAATATCTAAAACTTCTGTTCGTGTCCCTCCTTCCCCCCCCCCCCCCGCCGCCCCAATACCACGTTGAATTCATGCCTCTTCTCGTTTGGCCTGCATATCCTTCTTACGACCGCAAGAGAATGCAGCTAGTATTTTAATGTGGTTTTCGTCCTGGCTCATGGCTAAGACACCGGTAACTCTATTCCTTTTCTTGATTCACTTCCAGACCCTGCTAGAATATTTCCCTGTCTGTCTTCTCCGTCTCTGATGTCTCTCTGCCGGCAGAGATAAATTGAAAAGCACAAAGAAGGAACTGTCGTGATTTATTGGACGTCTGGACCTTATCTTTTTCTTTGGGGTCGCTATGTTTGAGTTAAGCGAAGTAACCTTGGAAGAGAGGCTGTTCCATCCGTTTTTCATATGGAAATCAGATGTACTAGGGGTGCCTTGCATTCATCTCCTTTACCTTTCCATTCAACTAGGTCTGCCCACACATGTTTAAATTAAAAGGTGTGGGGGGAGGCACCGACATTTTCTCAGTCTTTGGGATGTATACGATCTGTTTTTTCTCCTGGCTGGGGTGGATACCTCATCAATTCTTCTGAGCCATGCCAGATTGATAAGCTGAGGCTAGAATGGAAGGGAGCAAAGGATGGCTCTAATTCCTAACTCTGGAGTCTTTGGTGGTGTCTGAGCTTGGGTGTTTCCTTGCAGACGTTTCGTCGCCCAACTAGGTAACATCATCAGTGCTAGAAGAGAGTGGGGTTTATGGAGAGCAGCAGGAGGAGGACTGTGGAGTCCTTGGTGCTCTCTGAGCTTGGGTGTTTCCTTGCAGACATTTCATTGCCCAACTAGGTAACATCATCAGTGCGAGGAGGAGGAGGAGGAGGAGGAGGACTGTGGAACTTGATACTCTCTGAGCTTGGTTGTATCCTTACAGATGTTTCATTACCCAGCTACCTAACAGCATCTCTTCATTGCTTGAAATCTTCTGTTATGATAGCTCCTACTTGCTCTCTGCATTTTTTATAATAAGCAACAGGGTTGATTAATTGAAGTGCTCCTGTTCGGTCAAGAATCAATTCATTGAATCAATTGCTTTTTAAAAATTAAATGAGGGAAAGCATTCATTAAGCTGGAACGGAGCCAATTTAATGGACAAGTGCAATAGTTCCACTCACCCATTAATACATCTTCACTGGCTTGAAGGGTGCTTGCAATTAACCCATTTTAAAAAAAAAAATAGCCATGATGGAAAAGTGCAGAAGTGTGTGCTAGCTGTAAATTTGAGCAGTCTACACTGAATAACAGAAAACTGAGTTGGAAGGGACCTTAGAGATCTTCTAGTCTAGCCCCCTGCTCTGGCAGGAGACCCTCTACCATTCCATACAAATGGCTGTCCAATCTCTTCTTAATATCGGTACCTCAGTGATGGAACACCCACAACTTCTGGAGGCAAGTTGTTCCACTGGTTAATTGTTCTAACTGTCAGGAAATTTCTCCTTAGTTTTTGGTTGCTTCTCTCCTGGATTAGTTTCCACCCGTTGCTTCTTGTGCTACCCTCAGGTGCTTTGGAGAATAGCTTGACTCCCTCTTCTTTGTGGCAGCCCCTCAAATATTGGAAGACTGCTATCATGTCTCCCCTCGTCCTTCTTTTCATTAAACTAGACACTGTCTTAACGCATGGGCCTGATGGGCACTTGCCCATGGGCCCCACGAGCATAGGGGCCCCATACTAATCTGTGTCTGTTAACTCTTCAATGCACCTTGTATCGTATAAATACAGCAACATATTTATTACATTTTACTGCATTTTTTTTAACACTAACATGCATTCATAGAAATTAACACTGACATTTTTTTCCCCGTAGGTGATGAGACGAGCCCACATGTTTTTAATGTTTCAACACCGATTTTGTTGGAAGTGCCAATAAAATAAAAATATGTTTAATTTCATCGACCATTTACATTGTTATTCCTGTGAGTAGTTGTCGTAGGGGCCCCAGTACACTGCTTTCGCCCGGGGCCCATAATGCTGTTAAGATGGCCCTGCATACCCAATTCCAGCAACCGTTCTTCATATGTTTTAGCCTCCAGTCCCCTAATCATCATCGTTGCTCTTCTCTGCACTCTTTCCAGAGTCTCAACATCTTTTTGTAACGTGGCACATTTGGCACTTTTTGTAACGTGTGTACATGCATCTCTGAAATAAGCTAAACAAAATGAAACACTAATTGCACTGAAATAGCCCCGTTGCTTTGAAATGCTTAATTAAAAAAAAAAAAAAAGACAGACAGACCGACCGACAGACAGATTGCCAAAAGTCATGATTGCCAACAAGGAAATAAATCCATCAGTATCGAACAAATTCTTCAGACGAAATTAATGCTTAGAGAACACTCAGCTCTTCACATTTGCTTGGCCTTGTTTACTCATGAGGTCATCCTCAACAAAATGAACGTATTCGCTTCTAGCGGGCCACATGAAGATAATTATTAAATTAGAATATTAAATTGAGCGGTGTGATTGAATGTAGCATCCCAGCCTGTCTGAGATCAATGGTGTGATTAAAATTATAAAAAGGGAAATAACTGATGGAGAAACCCGCAGATTGTCATCAATTTAAGGCGGTCTCTTAGCAACGGATTGAAGTTATGATGGGCTACTTATAACCTAGAGTCGAAGTTGTTAGATAGTGGGTAGAGATGACAGGAGACAGACTTCCAAAGCAGCTCTTTATTTCAGCTCTTGTGTAAGCAACCAGCAAAGAGCAGTCTGACAGCTTGCCCTTTTATAGGGAGCTGTCAGACAGACCAGCCAATAGCGTTTGAGCTTTTTCCCGCTCAAACGCTGGACCTGGTTGGAACCATGCAACACAGTTGAAACAGTTAGAACATAACACCCCTTCCCTCCTGGATGGAGCTGTCCAGCATACGTAATAACGCAGGTAGGCGGGGCGTTTTGGAGCCCTACTAGACCCGCGCAATTCAGTTGGTGGTGAGGCAGCGGCCTGTGCAGACAGGTCTGCTGCCGCTCCGGGGCTCGAGCATGGAAGCTCCTGGAAGGTACTGGGTGTGGCCTCTACGGCCGAAGGGACCGGTTCGAAAGGAGGACATCGCTGGCTCTCGGCTTCCACAGGTAGGCCTTCCGAGACACCCGGGCTTGAGTTAGCTAGGGGAGGAAAGTAAGGTGTTACTGTTTGTGGGTTGATTGATTCCCCACGCAGTCTGGAGCGTAATTGGTCCACATGTCTCTTCCAGAGGCGGCCTCCGGGGCTCGAGCATGGAAGCTCCTGGAAGGTACTGGGTGTGGCCTCCACGGCCGAAGGGACCGGTTCGAAGGGAGGACATCGCTGGCTCTCGGCTTCCACAGGTAGGCCTTCCGAGACACCCGGGCTTGAGTGAGCTAGGGGAGGAAAGTAAGGTGTTACTGTTTGTGGGTTGATTGATTCCCCACGCAGTCTGGAGCGTAATTGGTCCACATGTCTCTTCCAGAGGCGGC
>QLTV01001115.1:123191-139044 GCA_003457575.1 Thermophis baileyi
CCTCCCTCCCTCCCTCCCTCTCTCTCTCTCTCTCTCTCTCTCTCTCTCTCTCTCACACACACACACACACACACACACTAACTCAGTTCATCTCATAAGGGTTGTTGTGGGGAAAACAGGAGAAGGAACCTGTGTTGGATATGTCCGCTGCCTTGAGTTATTTATAAAAATAATAATAAAGGCGGGACATAAAGTAACAAGCAAGCAGTGTGGTTTAATACTGTGATTCTCACTATGTAAGGGAATCCTGATTCCTTCCCCTTTATTTTTATCCCTCTCCTCTACTACAAGCATGCCGTCCCCCCTGTTATCTTGTAAAGCCCCCATCTTATGCCCCTTTATGTAGTCAATTCGAGGTAGTATTGCATCCCCCTCCCCATTGCATCCCCCCTCCCCCTCCCACCTTTTCCCAAAAGGCCTTGAAGACGTGGTCTGATCAGCCGGCCTGGGTGGGGTC
The DNA here is from genome assembly GCA_003457575.1 of Thermophis baileyi. NCBI lineage: Eukaryota > Metazoa > Chordata > Lepidosauria > Squamata > Dipsadidae > Thermophis > Thermophis baileyi. Next base: position 123,649 of record QLTV01001115.1, read on the forward strand.
CACGAACAGCGGAGATGGCACCCACCAAGTGGCTGCTTTGATTGTGTTGTTGCCACCAGGGGATGGGGATGATGGGTTTTTATGTTGTGAATTTTTAACATTGTAAGCTGCCCGGAGTTACCTGTGTGTGTGAGCCCCGTGTAAATTTGTTTCACAAATAGATAAAACTCCTTGGAGATCACGCCTGGCTTTCCTGCCACACACGTGTAACACTCCCTTTTCATGATCCTGTAACCCCGAACACTAAAATATTAAATTCTGATTGAAGACATCGGCTGTGGGTTCAGTTGACTGAGTTCAATCGAATGGCTTTTTCAAGATGTTTGAACTTCAGTTTAAGAGGAATAGGTTGATGGGGTTGTCTTGTTTTAATTGTATTTATAAAATTAAATGGTGAGATATAAGAAACAACTATAAACTTGGAAAACGATCTTTCTCTCTATTAAATAGCAGTAGGAGGGTAACAAACTTGTAATCTGAAACCCTATTTCTGAACCTGAAACCCAGGTTCTTTCTGGCTGAGTAGAAGAACCGACGGATAGCAACAACTAGCAAATAACGCCAGAGTATCTTAATTTCTGTTTGATCATCTGTTTGTCCCTTATTTATTTATTTATTTATTTTATGTTTTGGAAAGGGACTTCTTGAAATTGATGGGAATGTTAAGTCAGTGGACCGTCACATACTTGCCTTGAAAATATCCATATATAAATAGATTGGTGAATTGTTTACTCGAGGCATAAATTCTGAGTATTGAAAGGAATTTTGAATCAACCTATTTTCAATTTGATCTTGAACTCAGTATCTCAACTGACTTCAAAACTTTGAAAGAAATTTAACTGGAACTTAACCAAAAGATTATTCGATGCGTTTCATGTATCAAAGTTTCTTTGATGTAAAAGACATTTTATTTGATGTATTAGTTTATTGTCCACTTCCTTTCAGTTCAAATAACTTTTTGAGCAGTAAAAAACTGAATTGTTCGATCTTCAAAATAGCTGATAAATGTGAACGTTATCTGTAAATCAGGAAAAAATTGAGGAAAATTATCAGCTATATTGCAGGACAATTATTCTGCAAATATTTGCACACACCAACATACTTAAATAAAGAAAAGTTGCTTTTAAAAAGCTGGTGAGAAAGAAAGTGGTGAATTTTTAAGAGGTTAAGATTCCCCCTTTTCATTAAAAAAATATTGCTTTTCCTGGAAGCCTTTAATTAAAAACCAGCCTTTTTATAACACACATTTATATGCTTTTATAGCAAGCTGCTATTAAAGGTACCATTAAATTTAAATTAAATTTAAATGTATCATTAAACTCAAGGCTTAACCAGAAATAGATTTAAATGCCATTAAAATCCGTAGGATCTAAGTTAATTTTGCCCCACCTTTCTAGAGCTCAAATAAATTTTCCTGAATTCCAAAGCAGAGTGATTTTTTTTACAATTTTCTGAAAAAGAAGTGAGTGAAAGCTTCCATTTTTAGCTATTAATATTAACATTAACATTAACATTAACATTAACATTAACATTAACATTAACATTAACATTAAAATAAAAATAAAAATAAAAATTAAAATCTCATAAAATGATAAAATTAAAATTAAAATTAAAATTAACTTTGGGGCAAAATATCAGAGTGGCAGATAAAGGCCCTTTAAAATCAGGGGCTCAAATAAGGAGATAGACGGCCAAAACAAGAATTGGTCCAAAAATAAAAAAATAAAAATAAAAATAAGGGATGATTTTGAAACTTTTTTCCCCCTCTAACATTCGAAGTAACTGATTTAAACTACGCATTTTGACACTTTCTTCTCAGTATCCAATTCAATTCCAGGAGCAAGCATCCAAAATATACTTAGTTAAAATCAAACTTAGAATTTCTCAGCATCGATTCAGAAGCTATCTCTATGCAGTCAAGGGGACATAATTTCAAGAGGTGGTCAAATTGTTAGAGTTCCTTCTCAGCAATACACATCCTATTCAAATCCAGGGAGAGTTGGTGTAGAGAGACCCATTCACAAGTCAGTGTGCGTGCGTGCGTGCATGTGTGTTTGTGTGAGTTTTCTGCAGGGAGATTTGTGTGGGCTTTCTTTGTTTACGCTTGTTTATTAGAAACGACTTCTAGATGCTCATTATTAAATAATGGGACTCTTGCAGGGTTGAAACAGATAAGCAGCTTAGGATTTGTACCCTTGCTTTACTCTTTCTCCAAATTTCACCAGCTGTTTGATGTCAATGGTTGCTTTGAAGATTCTGGATTCTAGAAAATAAAGGTTCTTTCTTTCTTTCTTTCTTTCTTTCTTTCTTTCTTTCTTTCTTTCTTTCTTTCTTTCTTTCCTTCTTTCCTTCCTTCCTTCCTTCCTTCCTTCCTTCCTTCCTTCCTTCCTTCCTTCCTTCCTTCCTTCCTTCCTTCCCTCCCCCTCTCTTTCCTTTCCTTCCTTCCTCTCTCTTTCTTTCTCTCTTTTTCTTTCTTTCCTTCTTTCCTCCTTCCTTCCTTTCTTCCTTTCTTCTCCTTCCTTCCTTCCTTCCTTCCTTCCTTCCTTCCTTCCTTCCTTCCTTCCTTCCTTCCTTTCCCCCTCTTTCTTATGTTTCCCTTGCCTTGCCTCCACAAATAATTTTTAAAATCCTTTTTTAAAAAAACTTACTTTGCTCCATAATAAAATATGGCTGGTGGGTGGGAATTCTCTGAGCCTCCACTTTTTAAAATCATGTTCCCAAATCCCAGCGATTTCTCTATGTGTGTCTATGTATACAGAATAAAGAAATACTTGATTCTGGTTGTTGGATGATTCTTCTTATTTTTCTTAGATTCCTACACATGCACACAACCACACACCCTATTACTGCCCATTAACCTTTCATTACTGCCCATTAATCTTTCTCCATCCAAAGGCTGGGTGAAATTAAAAAAAAATGCTCATAACCCCAAATTGTCCTGCCAGCCTTTAGAAAGAGCAGCCTGTACTCACTGAAGAAGATTTAGAACAGGGGCCCCCAAACTTGGCAACTTTAAGACTTGTGGACTTCAACTCCCAGAATTCTCCGGCTGGAGAATTCTGGGAGTTGAAGTCCACAAGTCTTAAAGTTGCCAAGTTTGAAGGCCTCTGATTTAGAATGACTAGGCCAGTGATGGTGAACCTTTTTGGCACCAAGTGCCGAAAAGGTCGCACGGAAACGCATGCGTGCTCGTCGGCACCACGCTCCGGAAAAGCTAAACTTCTGGGTTCTAGTGCACATGCGTGCCCAACGATTAACTGGACGGCGCGCATGCGCAGGCTGGTTTTCGGCACTGCCGCGCGTGCGAAGGGATCGCGCTCCGGAAAAGCCGAACTTCTAGGTTCTGGCGTGCATGCACACCTGACAATCAGCTGACCGGCGTGCATACGCACACCGGTTTTCAGCATTGCCCTGTGCGTAAAGGACAGCTGATCGTCGCGGGCGCATGCACGCCAGAAACCCAGAAGAGAAAGAGGCAAGGCTGCGCGTGCCGGGCGACATGGCTTCGCGTGCCACTTTGGGCACGCGTGCCATAGGTTCGCCATCCCGGGACTAGGCGTTCTTTTACTTCCTGGATTCTCCAAGGTTTTGGCTGCAGAGGTGTGTAAACACAGGTCTGTCCTGAGGTCCAATCCAGTATATGAATAAATATTTGAAAATTCAAAATTTGGATTGCAGGATTCTCGTTTACTCCTTGCCCCTCCCCTCAAGTACTTCTCAAAAGCTCAGCTAAGTCCCTTAATGTTGAGACCCTGGAAAGAGTGCAGAGAGAAGCACCAAGGATGATAAGAGCTCTGAAGACTGAGCTGTAGAATGGATGATTGAGGGAACTACGGTAGGTATGTCTATCCTGCGGAAGACGTATTTGGAAGGGGACGTGGTGGCTCAGTGGCTAAGACGCTGAGCTTGTTGATCAAAAACGTCAGCGGTTCGAATCCCTAGCGTCGCGCCCCAGCTTCTGCCAACCTAGCAGTTCGGAAAGCATGTAAAAAATGCAAGTAGAAAAAATAGGGAACACCTTTGGTGGGAAGGTAACAGCGTTCCCGACTAGCACCTTTATCTTTTTATCCTGTGGAAGAGAAGGATTAGGGGGACCTGATAGCTGTCTTCCAATACTCGAGGGGCTCTCACAGAGAAGAGGAGCTCGACTTATTCTCCAAAGCACTAGAAAACAGGAATATAACTTTTATTTGGAAACTCAAGCTGGATGCTGACATCATGGGTGGAAGATCATTAAAGAGAGATCCGACCCTAAAATAACAATAGCCCTTAGACTTATATACCGCTTCACAGTGCTTTACAGCCCTCTCTAAGCGGTTCACAGAGTCAGCCTATTGCCCACCAACAATCTGGGTCCTCATTTTACCCACCTCGGAAGGATGGAAGGCTGAGTCAACCTTGAGCCGGTGAGATTTGAACCGCCGAACTGCAGCTAGCAGTCAGCTGAAGTAGCCTGCAGTGCTGCACTCTAACCAAATGTTCTGATAGAACAATTAATTAATTAATCTCCTGGAGTTATGGATGCTCCATCACGGGAGGTTTTTCAAAAATAGACCTTGGGACAACCATTTCTCTGGGATGGTATAATGACTCCTGCCATGGGCAGGGGTTGGACTAGACTAGAAGACCTCCAAAGTCCCCTCCATCCTCAATGATTCTACGGCTCTAAACTGTCCGCTCCACTGCCTTCCAAACCAAGAAAGTCTGGAGAAGGGAGATAGTGGGAAGAGGAGTTTTAGTTGATGGGCGCTGCCTGACTGGCTTACCCCGGGAAGGGCAGAGGTCTGTTGGATGGAGCCCGAGGGCTGAATTTGGTCCCCTAAGCTCTCTAGGGTTAGGATGAGAGCAAGGAAGATTTCTCTGTGTGTCCTTTTAACTTTGTAGGCAGCCTTCTCTTTCTCCTCGCCTGGGTGCGTGGTCTCTCTCTCTCTCTTTGTGTGTGTATATAAGTAAAAGGGTTATCTCTCTTCGCTTTCCCTTTCAGATGGCCAAGAAGCTTTGATGGACACCCTGTTTGGCCCTTGTAGATTAGCGCCGCTCTCTTGGCGGCCGTAAGGTCCATTAAGCAGTTGATTAAAGAAGGGGTGTGTGCCAAGAGGGAAAGTGGTTTTTTTTTTATTTGGGGGAAGGGGTTGATTCGTTTCCACTTGGTATCTGGATTGTTTAGAGGGGGGGGAGAGAAGGGGGTTGAAAAGGCAAAAGAGGCCAGCTTTTGAGTTCCACAGAGCTCTTCCGCTGGGAAGTCAGTTGGGGAGGAAGCGTGCAGCGTCATCCGAAAGTTGATGGAGCTGGAGATGGGCCAGGAAGAGCTTGCACTGAAGGCTTGGTGTAATGGTGTGAGTATGATTGAAAGAATGATCCAATCTTCCACGCGTTGTTCTGCCCTCGGGTGCTTTGGAGAAAAAGTAAACCCTCTCTTTGTGACTGCCCCTCAAGACAGCTATCGTGCCCCCTTAATCCTTTTCTTCTTAAGCTAGACACACTTAACTATTATCAAGATTTAATAACAGTTCATCCCAAACGAGGCAACTGGACTTCCTTGTTTTTCTTTGAAGACCTTTCGCTTCTCATCCAAGAAGCTTCTTCAGCTCTGACTGGATGGTCATTCCTCACCATCCACCAGTCAGAGCTGAAGAAGCTTCTTGGATGAGAAGCGAAAGGTCTTCAAAGAAAAACCAGAAAGTCCAGTCGCCTCTTGAAAACAACATCTTTGGCACAATTATGACCTGGATGACTGAGAATCTCCAGAGACAATAATTTTCATCTTAAACCGCCAGTGATCTCCCTAAAAAGGAGCCATGGGCGATTTTGGCGTCAGCCTTCTTCTTTCTTTCTTTCTTTCTTTCTTTCTTTCTTTCTTTCTTTCTTTCTTTCTTTCTTTCTTTCTTTCTTTCTTTCTTTCTCCTTTCTTTCTTTCTCGCCTCCTTCCTTTCTCTCTCTCTCCTTCTCTTTTTCTTTCTTTCTTTCTTTCTTTCTTTCTTTCTTTCTTTCTTTCTTTCTTTCTTTCTTTCTTTCTTCTTTCTTTTCTTCTTTCTTTCTTTCCTTCTTTCTTTCTCTCTCCTTCCTTTCTCTCTCTGTCTCTCCTTCCTTTCTTCCTTTCTCTCTCTTCTTCCTTCCTTCCTCTCTCTCTCCTTCCTTCTTTCCTTTCTTTCTTTCTTTCCTTCTTTCTTTCTTCCCTTCTTTCTTTCTCTCTCCTTCCTTTCTTTCTCTCTCCTTCTTTCCTTCCTTTCTTTCTCTCTCTCCCTCCCTCCCTCCCTTCCTTCCTTCCTTCCTTCCTCTCTCTCTCCTTCCTTCCTTCCTTTCTTTCTTTTCCTTCCTTCCTTCCTTCCTTCCTTCCTTCCTTCCTTCCTTCCTTCCTTCCTTCCTTCCTTCCTTCCTTCCTTTCTTTCTTTCTTTCTTTCTTTCTTTCTTTCTTTCTTTCTTTCTTTCTTTCTTTCTTTCTTTCTTCCTTCCTTCCTTCCTTCCTTCCTTCCTTCCTTCCTTCCTTCCTTCCTTCCTTCCTGTTTTTTTGTCTTTCTGGCACTCTCGGGGGGGGGGTCCTCCGGCTCCCACCAGGACGATCGCGGAACAAATTCCACGTGCGGACGTGCGACCCAGTTTTAAAAGCCCCGCCTCTACATCCAAAGATGCTGGGATCGAGTGTGGATGGGCCGTAGACGTAGCGCTCTAAGTAAGAACGGCTCTCGAGTGGCCGATTTCTAAAGGGTCGAAGACATCCCCCCCCCCCCGGAATATGTGGGCAGGTGAAAGGGAGATAAGTCGAGCTGGGTTGGGTATTCGGAAGATGTTGTGTAGTAGCATGAGAAAAGTAGAGAGATTGCACACTAGCCTGTAAAAGCATCGATGCGGTTGCCTACTCAGGTAATGAAATGTCTGCATGCAAACAACCAAGCTCAGAGAGCACCAAGGACTACACACAAACGCACGCGCACACACAAACACACACACACACACACAGAGTTTGTTGTTGTAGGAGCTGCGAGGTGGTATCCAGTAGCCGGAAGTTAAAAGGGATCTTCCAGCATCTTTTCCAACTAACAACTTTGATTAAAAAGTGTCAGCTTTTTTAAATCTTTCAGTAAAATATATTAGCCGGCATTAAATCAAATCTTTATTTTACGATGGTAGAACAACTTCAATGCTAGCCCGAAAATTAACAAACTAATCGAAGTGATTAGTCAGAAAATGTATGCTGCTTCAGAACGTTTCGGAGTAATCCAATTATTTTGATTTCTACTCTGTTCGGTGAGCATTTGGTTTGGATTTTCTCGATCCTACAACAAGGTCCCTTACAACTTGTTTTAAGCTGCCTGTGCAGATCGCACTGAGCGGTGGTTTATTTAGCCGTGGTCTCCTAGACAAGCCACAATGGGCTGGGTTTAAGCCAAATCGAAGCAACAGCGCTTTGGGAAGCCTCAGAGCGAGAATAAGAAAAGGTGACGTTAGTCGTGAAAAGGCATGAATTTCGGGCCGAAATCGTGCACGTGTTTAGCTTACGATGCCTCACTGAATTTAATGAGAACTTAACTTCTCAATAAGACTGTCCTAGAAATTGCTGGCAGAAATCCCCACCAACTAATTTATTCATTATGGCGTGCATTATTGAATCGCTAACCTACTATAGTATATAAGATACACTTCAGTAAGAAGTGAGAGCCTTGATTTTCAGATGAAGTACACGTTCACCTTTTGGGAGAGATAACAGCATAACAGAGTTGGAAGGGACCTTGGAGGTCTTCTAGTCCAACCCCTTGCTCAAGCAGGAAACCCTATACCGTTTCAGACAAATGGTTATCCAATCCCTTCTTAAAAACTTCCAGTGTTGGAGCATTCACAACTTCTGGAGGCAAATCGTTCCACTGGTTAATTGTCCTCACTGTTAGGAAGTTTCTCCTTAATTCCAGGTTGCTTCTCTCCTTGATTGATTTCCATCTGTTGCTTCTTGTCCTGCCTTCAGGTGCTTTGAATACGTTGACCCCCCTCTTCTTTGTGGCAGCTCTTGAGATATTGGAAGGCTGCTATCATGTCACCCCTAGTCCTTCTTTTCATTAAACTAGACATACCCAATTCCTGCAATTCTGAAAAAGGCAGTCCTCCGGAGGAATTCCATTCAAAGACAGGCTTGCCTGCCTGTATCAAATTCTCTGATAAAGTTCTTCTATCTTTTGAAATACCGGACAAAAAAATTGCAGTGCCCAGCTAACTCAGTCGGTAGAGAATGAGGAGACTCTTAATCTCAGGGTCGTGGGTTTGAGCCCCACCTTGGGTTTTGCTTCATCGCTGGAAGCTTTCAAGAAGAGACTGGACTGCCATCTGTCAGAAATGGTATAGGGTCTCCTGCTTGATGTGTGGGGGGGTGTTGTTGGGGTCGGGGGTTGGTTATCAGCCAATTTGGTTTCATGCTTTCCAGGAGCAGACAAGATCCGACGATTAAACCAGGTTTATTGCATGTTGCAACCAATTTCCCATTCAACAGCCATCTCACACTCTCTCTCTCCCCCCTCTCTCTCCCTCCCTCCCTCCCTCCCTCTCTCTGCCCCTCGCCTCTCCCTCTTTCTCTCTCCCCTCCCCTTCAGCCCTAATTTTGCCACAGCTGCAACACTAGAAGTGATAAGTGAAAGTGGTATTTTTATAGGCTGATAACTCCAGCCTTATCTGGGCTGCTGGGTTTCCTCCTTCCCTTCCCCCTCATTTTCTCCTGACCAAGATTCCCTGACTGGCCATCCACCCTGCACAAGCTACAACGAGGGGCCCAGCCTGTCTTTCAACTATCTAGTTTCAGGGGGACCATCTTGGTCCAGCTCTTCCAAGCCCAACCAAAGAGAGTCTCTTTCAGAAGAGTCCTCACCCACCAAGCAGGCGCTGTGCTCACATATACATTGACCTAACCTGCATCAATCAAAACCCTGCATTATACTTGTGTGGGAAACGAACTTCATTGCTCATGGACCTTTTCACAGACATTTACGTATGTTCCAAGCACTAAGAAACGGGCTGGGTTCTTATTGTTCTAAACCAGAAGCGTCCAACCTTGGCAACTTTAAGTCTTGTGGACTTTAACTCCCAGAATTAACTCCCATGGCTGGCTAGGGGAATTCTGGGAGTTGAGGTCCACAGGTCTTAAAGTTGCCAAGGTTGGACACCCTTGTTTTAAACCATAATGTTGTCTTGGGGTTTTTTTTGTGTGTGTGTGTGTGCCTAGCATCTTTCCTGATCTGAGAAAGGGAACCGATCCCAGATGGTCAGTTGGTTTTTTAGGTCATAAAACACAAAATCATAAGGTTGGAAACAATCTTGGAGGTCTTCTAGTCTATACCATTCCAGGCAAATGATTGTCCAGTCTCTTCTTGAACACCTCCAGTGATGAAGCACCCACAACTTCTGGAGGCAAGCCGTTCCACTGGTTAATTGTCCTCACTGTCAGGAAATTTCTCCTTAGTTCTAGGCTGGATCTCTCTTTAATGATCTTCCATCCTTTACTTCTTCTCCTGCCCTCAGGTGCTTTGGAGAATAAGTTGATCTCATCTTCCCTGTAACCACCCCTCAAGTACTGGAAGACTTCTATCATGTCACCCCTGGTCCTTCTCTTTGTTAGACTAGACATACCTAGTTCCCTCAATCATTTATCATGCTCTTTGTGACTTCCTATGGCAGACAGACATCTTAAATCAATAGGCGTACAGAGATAGCTGGAAGAGCTTGAGCTGAAATCTGATTAAATCCACATTTTAATGTGGTTTGTAGGACTTAATTGGGTCCAATCAATCAGCTAGAGCTTATGAGCTTTCAACCCTCATTTAGAACCCAAAGAACATTTTTCAGGACAATTCATTCATTCAATTCTCACTGCAGCATGTGGCTTCTGAACAGAAGCTACCCATATTTGTCATTCTTCATGCAGTATATTTATAAAGTTAAACATATTAGGGAATTAAAGGAATACAAAGAAGGAAAACATTAAAATGGATAGAAGAGTAAGATACACGAGTAAGATAAAAGAGCAAAGATAAAAGAGCATTTTTAAATGTCATAGATCTTGTAATTCTTTGATACATAATTAATTCGTTGTACAAACCACTGTTGAACTCAGAAAACACAATGCAGCAGAACAAAATATGAATATCAGGATTTGTGTCAGAAACGGTGGTGCATAAAATGTAAATTATGAACCACCACAAATTCTATCCAGGCTGTTATAATTTAAAAAAGTCTTACACAATGAAATATTAAGCTGTGGGAAACCCAAACTTTGGATGGAATACGAATGGAGATATTAACATTGTAACCTCAAAACGGTGTTCATTATGGATTGAATACTGATCTTCTGAGATGATCCAGATTCTCAACCCAACTTGTAAAAGATCGAGTTCATCATCCTGGATGGGTTAGGTTGAGAAAACCTGGCCATGTTGAGAGCTACAGATGACAGGTAAGATGATAGCTAGCTAGCTAGCTAGCTAGCTAGCTAGCTAGATAGATAGATAGATAGATAGATAGATAGATAGATAGATAGATAGATAGATAGATAGATAGATAGATAGATAGAGAGATAGAGAGAGACAGACAGACAGACGACAGATTCCTTGCTTTTTTAATCTTTATTTTCATTGAAAAGACAGCCAGCCAGAAAGACAAACAAGATGGATTAGATAGATAGTCAGACAGACAGATACAAATAGATATAGATATAATAGATATAGATATAGATATAGAAATAGAGATAGATATATAGATAGATAGATAGATAGAGACAGACAGACAGACAGACAGACAGACAGCTTTTTAATCTTTATTTTCATTGAAAAGATAACCAGACAGAAAGACAAACAAGATGGATTAGATAGGTATAAATAGAGAGATAGTGGAGAGAGGGGGGGAGGGAGAGAGAGAGAGAGAGAGAGAGAGAGAGAGAGAGAGAGAGAGAGAGAGAGAGATGGATGCATATGATTAACCTCTGGAAGCCAGAAAGCCAGACCAAGGATATGGTTGCCCCAATGCTGTAACAGAAATCAGCATTCAGCTGTTAATTTCACAATGCAGCCATCCATCCACCTGATGGCATGTTTTCCTCCAAACCAGCATGGAAGACTTGCGAAAGGAAGAAGAAGAAGAAGAGGCAGAAATCAGAGCCCAAAACCTGATATGGCTTGGATCATATCAAGGCTTCCTTTCAAATGGCTGGAATAGGGTTAAGCAGAAGGGAAAGAAAGCCAGACACACTAGAGAAGAGGAGAGGAGAGGAGAGGGAGAAGGAAGGAGAAGGAGAAGGAGAAGGAGAAGGAGAAAGAGGAGAAGGAAAAAGAGGAGAAGGAGAAAGAGGAGAAGGAGAAGGAGAAAGAGAAGAAGAGAAAGAGAAAGAGAAGAGAAGGAGAAAGTGGAGAAGGAAAAAGAGGTGAAGGAGAAAGAGAAGGAGAAAGAGAAGAAGAAAAAGAGAAGAGAAGAGAAGAGAAGGAGAAGGAGAAAGTGGAGAAGGAAAAAGAGGTGAAAGAGAAAGAGAAAGAAGGAGAAAGAGAAGAAGAGAAAGAAAGAGAAGAGAAGGAAAAAGTAGAGAAGGAAAAAAGAGGTGAAGGAGAAAGAGAAAGAAGGAGAAAGAGAGAAAGAGAAAGAGAGAAAGAGAGAAAGAGAAAGAGAAAGAAAGAGAAGAGAAGGGGACCAAGTAGGTCTGTGTTTATTTTGCTTCTTTTCTGAAGTCCCCCACTACAAAGGAAGCCCTCCATTAAGATTCTGTTTTCTAAGGAATGATCAAAGCTGGGCAGAGGGCCAGAAGGCCCCTTCCTGACATATGACAAGGCAGAGATGTCTGCTTAATAGACCTCATTGGCTCAGCTTACTCCATCTTGCTCCTTGTGTGCTTTCGGTACCGGTGAGTGATGCGAGATATGAGGGGTGCTCCTTTTTCCAAAGCTGGTGCATCTAGGGGGGATTCCACATCCCATCATCCACATCATCCTAGTGACTGAGAAGGTTGGGAGGTATAGTACCAAGCAACTAGAGGAGGTAAGAAGTTTGCCCTTGGCTGACCTTGTTCCACTTTAAGAAATAGAGGTTGAGCTTGGGAGCCAATGAACTTTGTAGAAGCCTGAAGTTTGTTCTGAAATACAAGGAGTCCTCGACTTACGACCACAATTGACCTCCCGTTGCAAGTTGGTGGTTAAGTGAGTTGCGCCTGATTTAACGACGGTTTTGTTGTCAAACAAATAGCCGCAGTTGTTGAGTGAATCATGTGGTCATTAAGCGAACCCGGCTTCCCCCATGGACTTGGCTTGTTGGAAGCCAGCTGGGAAAGTTGCAAATGATGATCACATCAGCCCAGGATGCTGCAACCTTTGTAAATACATACTGGTTGCCAAGCGCCCAAATTTTGATCACGTGTCTCGCTTAGCAACAGAAAGTTTGGGCTACATTCTGGTCATAAGTCGAGGACTGCCTGTATTGCATTTGAAGTGCTTTTTGCTACTATCTAAGAGATGAAGACTCCTTTATAAAGCCTTCGTAAGGCCACACCTGGAATACCTGCATCCAGTTTTGGTCCCCACATTACAAAAAAAGATGTTGAGACTTTGGAAAAACGTGCAAAGAAGAGCCACTAAGATGATTAACGATCTGGAGACAAAAACATACCAAGAACAGTTGTAGGAATTGGGTATGGCCAGTCTAGAGAAAAGAAGGACTAGGGGGGACCTGATAGCAGTCTTCCAGTATTTGAGGGGCTGCCACAAAGAAGAGGGGGTCAACTTCAGGGGTGAAATCCAGCAGGTTCTGACAGGTTCTGGAGAACCGGTAGCGGACATTTTGAGTAGTTCGGAGAACCGGCAAATACCACCTCTGGCTGGCCCCAGAGTGGGGTGGGAATGGAGATTTTGCAGTATCCTTCCCCTGCCACGCCCACTAAGACATGCCACACCCACCAAGCCACACCCACAGAACCGGTAGTAAAAAAAATGGATTTCACCACTGGTCAACTTATTCTCCAAAACACCAGAAGGCAACACAAGAAACAATGGATGGAAACTAACCAAGGAGAGAAGCAACCTGGAATTAAGGAGAAACTTCCTAACAGGGAGGACAATTAACCAGTGGAACGGCTTGCCTCCAGAGGTTGTAGGTGATTCATCACTGGAGGTTTTTAAGAAGAGAGTGGACAACCATTTGTCCAGAATGGTATAGGGTCTCCTGCTTGAGCAGAAGGTTGGACTAGAAGACCTCCAAGGTCCCTTCCAGCTCTATTCTGATTGATCGATCGATTGATTAATAAATGATGTTCTTTTGGGGGGGGGGTTGAGCTTAAATCCATTTTGTAATAGCATCTCCCCCTCTTCTCCCTCCTTGATTTCCACCTCCCCCCCCCCAATTTCCCCCCTTCCTTTGTCTCTTCTCTCTTAACTTTCTTCTTGATATTTTCCAAAGGCTGGCTTCACTCTTTGCCGTGTTGGAAGGGGTGGGGGCTGGGTCCTGCCCTCAATATCACTGTCACTTATGTAATGTTTTCCTTAGGACATGAATTATTCCCTTACAAGGGACACGCTGGCCAGCTGGACCATTATCTTAAAACTTTGCTGGATCTGTGTGTTTGGGGAGGGGGGTGTGGGTCCTGCTCAGCCCCCAGGAATCCAAATTAACCGCCAGATTAGCTTCATTTGAAAGCCCTTGAAACCTTCTGTAAAATAGACGCGTTTGGGGAGTTTTATTTTGAGTGGACTCAAAAAAAAATATGTCTCCATGATGGGTAGCTTGCTGCGTATCTGGGTTTATTTCGTGCAAAATTCCCTGCCAACTGTAGGGTACCAAAAGAGGAAGGCTGATCTAAGATACATTTCTTCTGAAGGTTTCCATCAATGGATAGAAAAAAATCCCAACAGCCTCAAGTCAGAATACAGAATTAAAAAGTTGGAAGGGACCTTAGAGGTCTTCTAGTCCAACCCCCTGCTCAGGCAGAAAACCATTCTGGACAAATGGCTGTTCAGTCTCTTCTTTAAAACATCCTATGATGGAGCACCCACAACTTTGGGAGGCAAGCTCATTCATTCATTCATTCATTCATTCATTCATTCATTCATTCATTCATCACATTGCTACACCGTTCATCTCACCTAAGTGGCTCAGGTGGTTTACCATAAAAAGGTAGGGCTCATCTACCTTGGACTGTAAGCGCTTGGGGCAGGTGCTTCCCTCCAGCATGGTTGAACACGAAGTAAGAACAACCCGAATTTACAGCTGAATTTACAGAATTTACATCTCCGGTAATTTTTCCGCAATCCCCTCCTCCTTTTAATTCCCAGGAAAATTCAAATTAATTCCCATCAAGGTACGTTTTTTCCCCACCCCTGCGATCTCTGCTTCTGGTCTGCTTCAATCCAAGTACAAATCAGTAGCCGGTTCTGGAAGCAAAGGAAGCCCAGAATAAAAACAGCTTAATTTCGAATTGCAGCTCGCAACGGATTGGAGCCGAGCTGGCTTCTAAAACATAACCGTGGCTGCTTCTCACCGACTCCGAACAACTCCGTTTATCCTTCCGAATAAACAAAGGGAATTTCAGATTTCACGCGGAGTTCGCACGACCGCCTAGCTGAGCTAAAACGAACCGGACCAGAAATCATACCAACACCACCATACGGTTTCAGTATTTGGCACAACACGTTATACAAAAAGAGCAACACATCATTTTGTGTGAATAAAGAGAGCGACTCATGTTGTTGAATCTAACCCGGGTACAGTATTCTTGTCTTTCACCCGGGTTAAGCATCGTGCTAGCCTTGCAGTTCTGAAACTGGTCCAATTATACGCCTTTTCTCGGTGTCAGCCATACGTGTGTGAACCCAACTTGCCACCTGCGATTACAGAACCAGCCTTTCCCCGAATCTCTAGACAAGAGCGAGCGCTTCCAGGACTTGATAAATTGTTCTTCATTAATCCCCTAGAGAAGGGAAGATCTTTTAAATACTGGGATTCGAGTTTTGAAGCTGGCTGGGGAATTCGGAGGGCTGAAATCCAACAAAACAGGCAGGGAAAGAGTGATATATTTGTGTGTGTGTGTGTGTGTGTGTGTGTGAGAGAGAGAGAGAGAGAGAGAGAGAGAGAGAGAGAGAGACGTTCGTTCTCTGTGTATCTATCTACAGTATCCATCCATCCATCCATCCAACCATCTATTGTCTGTTCATTTATCCATGATCTATCTATCTATCTATCTATCTATCTATCTATCTATCTATCTATCTATCTATCTATCTATTTATCTATCTATCGATCTATCTATCTATCTATCTATCTATCTATCTATCTATCTATCTATCTATCTATCTATTTTTTAATCAATTATTATCTATCTATCTATCTATCTATCTATCTATCTATCTATCTATCTATCTATCTATCTATCTATCTATCTATCTATCATCT
>QLTV01001115.1:171866-184809 GCA_003457575.1 Thermophis baileyi
CTATACTATACTATACTATACTATACTATACTATACTATACTATACTATACTATACTATACTAATAGTAGTAGTAGTAGTAGTAGTAGTAGTAGTTCCTGCTAACTATCCTTTGTAGCATCCCTCACCATTACCTGGGGATGGTGGGACGTGAAGTTCAAGCAGCCTCTGGAGAGACGAACATTCCTGTCCTTGTGGCTGACTAACCACAAACTAATAACGCTGTGGTTAGACAATAGAGCGACTCCTTGACTTACAACCATTCATTTAGTGACCAGCCGAAGTTACCACAGCACTGAAAAAGTGACTTATGACCATCTTTCATGCTTACGACCTTTGAAGCATCCCCATGATCACGTGATCAAAATTCAGACGCTCGGCAACTGACTCACATTTATGACGGTTTCAGTTTCCTGGGGGGTCACGTGATCCCCTTTTGCGACCTTCTGACAAGCAAAGTCAATGGGGAAGCCAGATTCACTGAACAACCGGGTTACAAACTTATCGGTTGCAATGATTCACTTAACAACTGTGGCAAGAAAGGTCGTAAAATGGGGGCAAAACGCACTTAACAAATGTTTCACTTAACAACAGAAATTTTGGGGCTCAATTGTGGTCGTAAGTTGAGGACTACCTGTAACAGCTGATTATGGTGAACCAAGGTATGGTTACATGCTTAGTTCCAATGGGGAAAGAAATTAACCATATTTATCCTTTGTTTATTCTTGGGGGGGGGGGAAAGCATATAATTGTAATTTAATATATATTTTTCTGTAAGTCAAGTGATAGAAGAGTTTTCAAAGCCAGTCACACTAACTTCAAGGTATTACAATAAACCCAATCAATTAATGCACTTCCCTCTCCAACTAGGAGGATATGGGCAGGTGGAAGAATTGATCTCTTTGAAAACTTTTCAAAGAGTTTGTTGGACTTCTTTGTTGAAATGTATTTCTATGCAACAACTACAGTAGTATTCAGCCAGTAGATGGCAGTGTTTACAAGTTTGGATCCATGGCATATACCAGTGATGGCGAACCTATGGCACGCGTGCCACAGGTGGCACGTGGAGCCATATCTGCCGGCACGCAAGCCGTTGCCCTAGCTCAGCTCCAGCGCGCATGTGCACGCTGGCCAGCTGATTTTCGGCTCACGTGGAGGCTCTGGGAGGGCGTTTTTGGCCTCTGGAGAGCCTCTGGGGGGGCGGGAGAGGGCGTTTTCGACCTCCCCAGGCTCCAGGGAAGCCTCTGGAGCCTGGGGAGGGTGAAAAACGGGCCTACTGGACCTACCGGAAGTCGGGAAACGGGCCGTTTCTGGCCACCAGAGGGCCTCCGGGGGGGCGGGGCATTTTCACCCTCCCCAGGCATTATGTGTGTGGGCACTTGCGCATGTGCGATAGCACGCACACGCGCGCTTTCGGCACCCAAGGAAAAAAAGGTTCGCCATCACTGGCATATACTCTATGCTCTTCTGTTCTAAGTAGAGTTTCCTGTTTCCTGTTACCATTAAACAGTTGAGCAGTAAAGCACATGGTGACTGTACTCATTGTTTGCTCTGTGGTGCTATATATAAACAGAATTTCTAACATAATTAATATCTTTGAAAACTTGCTCTGCAATGTAAACCGACCCTTTGGACAATATGTGTTTAAAACCAACCCATTACTGCTCTGAGCTTTTTAGACAATTCTATCTTTCAGTTTTTTAAAGCGCTAACCTGTACATCAAAATTAGGTTAGATGGTTTGTGCATCTTCCCACTAGGGTGGATCGGAGCGCATCCAAGATTCAATGCAGCAACATTCATTTGTTAGGCTCGATCCGTGGATGGAACAGAATTTTAAGGCCCAACTCAGGGAGTTCCACCTTTCCCAGGTCTTCTGGAAAGGGGAATTGCTGAGCTGTCTACATGGGTGGCATCAGCAGCTGACCTGTTTGGACAACCCAATTAAGAGGCTAGCGGTTATTTTTGTTCCACGCTTTCTGTTACAACAGGATCCACACCTCTGAGAGTGAATGTTGAGAGCTTGGGAGATTTTAAAGAAGAGATCGGACAGCCATTTGTCTGAAATGGTATAGGATTTCCTGCTCGGCAAGAAGGTTGGATAATAGAATAGAATAGAATAGAATAGAATAGAATAGAATAGAATAGAATAGAATAGAATAGAATAGAATAGAATAGAATAGAATAGAATAGAATAGAATAGAATAGAATAGAATAGAACAGAACAGAATAGAATAGAATAGAATTCTTTATTGGCCAAGTGTGATTGGACACACAAGGAATTTGTCTTTGGTGCATATGCTCTCAGTGTACATAAGGAGAATAAAATACATTCTTCAAGAATAAAAAGATACACTTGACTAGTGACAGTCAAAGTTACTAATAAGCTATCAAATCATATTAGGAAACAAGTAAAAACAATATAAATTGAAAGATACAAGCAACATGGTTATAGTAATAAGTGGGAAGAGATAGATACTAGTAAGGAAGAGAAGAAGAATAGTAATACAGTAAATTATTTGACAGTATTGTGGGAATTAGTTGTTTAGCAGAGTGATGGTATTCGGGGAAAAACTGTCCTTGTGTCTAGTTGTTCTGGTGTGCAGTGCTCTATAGCATCGTTTTGAGGGTAGAAGTTGAAACAATTTGTGTCCAGGATGTGAGGGGTCTGTAGATATTTTCACAGCCCTCTTTTTGACTCGTGCAGTATACAGATCCTCAATGGAAGGCAGGTTGGTAGCAATTGTTTTTTCTGCAGTTCCTCCAAGGTCCCTTCCAACTCCATTATTCTCTTAAGAGGGGGTTAACCTATTCTCCAAAGCACCTGAAGGCAGGACAAGAAACAATGGATGGAAACTCATCAAGGAGAGAGCCAACCTAGAACTAAGGAGAAATTTCCTGACAGTGAGAACAATTAATCAGTGGAACGACTTGCCTCCAGAAGTTGTGGGTGATCCATCACTGGAGGCTTTTAAGAAGAGATTGGACAAGCATTCGTCTGGAATGGTATAGGCCCTATACTATAGGGTTTCCTGCTTGAGCAGGGGGGTTGGACTAGAAGACCTCCAAGGTCCCTTCCAACTCTATTATGTTGTTAGATCTTGACTGACGTTGATGCAGACTTGTCTTGGTTGATCCTCCTAGGAAAACCAACCCTTTCAGTGCATACATCAGCAGTGCAGAGAAGATGATCCAAGAGGGGGTGGGTAGTTGGAGGGAATATTAAGGATGTGAAGTCAGTTCTCTTATGCTTCACTTTAGGGTATGAAGTGTTGTTGTGTGTCTGGTGTGGGAGGAATGCGTTGGCTCTTGTTTGGCCATGCCAAAGGAAAAAAAAAGAGGACAAATAAACAGGCCCCTGATTCCATCATAGCCTTCGCAAGCTCCTGTCTGATTGCCAAACAGCTGGAGGGAAAGGACAGGAAGTTAAAGACAGCAGTCTTTTCAAAGTTTTTTTTTTTTTAAAAAACAAACAAACAGCAATTCATTAATGAATTTGCACGAGTGGAGCAGAGAAAGTGGAAGGAGGGGGGAGGAGGGACAATACTGCCTGGGGAGAAGAAAAAAAATTAGCATGGCAGTCTCAACCCAATCAAGTCCCAACAAGCAATTGTTCCATACAGGTGGAGAACCACACAGGAATGGGGCGTAGACCTTACAAAGATGTTCTGAATTCAACCCTGGCTTTCCTTTCTTTTGTCTGTGATTTCATGGAAAAGATTCAGCCCAGGAATGGGGACCTGGCCTTCTCGAGGTGGCCGTAAAAATTTCCCATCTCTTTTCTTTCTAAATTCCAGCAAGGGAGGATCAAGAACAGTATTAGGGGAACTGGAGGCTAAAACATACGATGAAGGGTTGCAGGAACTGGGCATGGCTAGTCTAGTGAAGAGAAGGACCAGGGGAGACAGGATAGCAGTCTTCCAATATTTGAGGAGCTGCCACAGAGAGGAGGGGGTCAGGCTATTTTCCAAAACACCCGAAGGCCAGACAAGGAATAATGGATGGAAACTGAACAAGGAGAGATTCAACCTGGAAATAAGGAGAAATTTCCTGACAGTGAGAACAATCAACCCATGGAACAGAAGTTGCCTTCGGAAGTGGTGGGAGCTTCATCACTGGAGGCTTTCAAGAAGAGACTGGACTGGAATCTGTCAGAAATGGTGTAGGGTGTCCTGCTTGGGTGGGGGGTTGGACTAGATGACCTACAAGGTCCCTTCCAACTCTGTTAATCTGTGTCTGTATATTGGATATTATGGCTCATGAGTCTTCTGGTTTGGGAATGGTCTGCAGGTATATCGTTGGGTGGAATGGGGTTCTCCTTTACAGAATTACTGAATAGCAGAATAGGAAGGGGACCTTGGAGGTCTTCTAGCCCAACCCTCTGCCCAAGCAGGAGACGCTATACCATTCAAGACAAATGGCTGTTCAGTCTTTTCTTAAAAACCTCCAGGGATGGAGCCTCACAGAAGATAGTCTTCCCTCTGAAAGTCCCAAAGGTGCTTTTTTCAAAAGGCAGCTGGACTTCCTTGTTTTTCCATGAAGACATTTCACTTCTCTTCCAAGAAGAAGCTTCTTGAAGAACTGAACTGAAGAAGCTTCTCGGATGAGAAACGAAACGTCTTCAAGGAAAAACAAAGAACGTCCAGTTGCCTTTTGAAAAAAGCACCTTTGGGACAACCATGACGGATGGCTGAGAATCTCTGTAGACATTTCCCTCTGAAAGGTGGGCAGGTAATGGATTTCACAGCAGGACTTACTCTTGAATTCAGAGAACACGTTTATTTTATTTTATTTATTTATTTATTTATTTTGTCAAACACGTATTAGATAGTACATATACCGTATTTTTCGGAGTATAAGGCGCACCGGAGTATAAGACGCACCTTAGTTTTTGGGGAGGAAAATAAGAAAAAAGCTGATTGGCGGTGGATTGTGCTCCCAGATCAGTTGTTCTCAGAGGTGAATTTTAGCAACAGGTTGGTTGGTTGTGAGCTCTGCGCCTTGCTTTTTTTTCTGCCTCTGAAACCTTCGTTTGAGAGGCTGGGCAGGGCTACATTCGGAGTATAAGAGGCACCCAGATTTTCACCCTCTTTTTTGGGGGAAAAAGGTGCGTCTTATACTCCGAAAAATACGGTAAGTATAAACATGATTTGAATACATGAAATGAATACGAATAAAAATAAAAGGGAACATTAGGACAGGGACGGTAGGCACGCTGGTGCGCTTATGCACGCCCCTTACAGACCTCTTAGGAATGGGGCGAGGTTGACAGTAGACAGTCTAAGGTTAAGATTTGGGGGGTTTGGGGATGAAACCACAGAGTTGGATAAAGTATTCCAGGCATTGACCACTCTGTTGCTGAAGTCGTGTTTTCTGCAATCGAGTTTGAAGCGGTTAACTTTAAGTTTGTATCTATTGTGTGCTCGTGTATTGTTGTGGTTGAAGCTGAAGTAGTCATTGACAGGTAGGACATTGTAGCGGATAATTTTATGAGGTCATACCGAAGGCAGCGTAGTTCTAAGTTGTCTAAGCCCAGAATTTCAAGTCTGGTGACATAAGGTATTCTGTTGCGAGCAGAGGAGTGGAGGACTCTTCTCGTGAAATATCTCTGGACACGTTCAATTGGATTAATGTCCGATATGCAGTGCGGGTTCCAGACAGATGAGCTGTATTCAAGAATTGGACATGACGCTGGTTAGAGAATTATTATTATTATTATTAATTATTATTATTATTATTATTTATTAAATTTGTATGCCGCCCAACTCCCAATTATCCTCCTCTCATAACCTATTTGACCGTATTTTAGATACACACGTGTGTAGCAAACATCCACTAGACTAGATGGTAGCAAACAGCTAAAGATTGCTGCAGCGTGTCACCATCATGATCATATGATTGGGTAAATCTTCTGCGCCAGGGACAACTACCCACCCAATCCCCATGTAGATTAAACCCTATATTGACCACCTGTTGCATCAACTAACGCCCCCTAGTTAGCTGTCTCAAGGGGAAATTCTGCCCATAAAGTTCACTGATCATTATGTCTTCTGAGGATGAGAAGATGTCCTAGAACTGACCCTGTGAAAATGGTCTTCCTTTGCAACCATTTGTCTGGAATGGTATAGGGTCTCCTGCTTGAGAGCAGGGGGGTTGGACTAGAAGACCTCCAAGGTCCCTTCCAACTCTGTTATTATTTGGTATTCTGTCTTTCCAACAACTGCTTACCATGGAACACCAGAGATATATTGTAGAAGACCTCCAAGGTCCCTTCCATGGAACACCAGAGATATATTCTAGAACAGGGGTCACCAACCTTGGCAACTTTAAGCCTGGAGGACTTCAACTCCCAGAATTCCCCAGCCAGCTTCTGGAAGTCCGCTAGAACCCCTGTTCTAGAAGACCTCCAAGGTCCTTTCCAACTCTGTTATTATTCAATATTCTGTATTTCCAACAACTGCTTTGTCAATATATAAGGGTTCATGAATTGGTATAGACATGGTAACAGGTCAGCCAATGGGGACTGTTTGGTGACCCAGACGGCTCGGAGCCTGGGCGTGGCTTAGCTTCACTGATCTGTATATGTATGAGTGCCTCTGTATTATCTTGCTTCTGTGAATATAGCTTCTGTGCTTCTGTGATTATTGCTTCGGTACTTCTGGATTCTGAGTTCTGGTTCTGGCTTCTGCTGTATGGTATTGTATATAAAGAAGTTTCTTATATAAATGAATCATGCTGAATTGTTTACTTGTGTGCTGGTTGGATTGCTGCAAACTCTGACATGCTTAGCATGGAACACCAGAGATGCATTGTGGTTAGAGTGCAGTACTGCAGGCTACTCCTGCTGATTGCCGGCTGCCTGCAATTTGGCAGTTCGAATCTCACCAGGCTCAAGGTTGACTCAGCCTTCCGTCCTTCCGAGGTGGGTAAAATGAGGACCCAGATAGTTGGGGGCAATAGACTGACTCTGTAAACCGCTTAGAAAGGGCTGTAAAGCACAATGAAGCGGTATAGAAGTCTATGTGCTATTGCTATTGCTATTGTAGAACACCTCCAAGGCAGGGGTGGGTTCCACTTACCTTCCCCACCGGTTTGCATTGCAATGTTTTGCGCGCGCGCGCTCCCTCGGGCAATTTGGCTTCCACGCATGCTCAGTAGCTTCAATCAGCCCGAAACACAGCTGAGGAGCTGATCAGCTGTGCTTCTGGCGAAGGAATAAAGGTCAGTTTAAACGCAGGGGCGGGCGGGCGGGAGGGCCCTTTTTCAAGCGGCAGAACAGGAAAAACCTTCCAAACAGTAAAATAATTCATTAAACAAAAAAAGATGGCGGCGCCCACGGACTGGCACCGACCGAACCGGCTCCGTGATGTCACCAGCGGGTCGCTAACGGTTCGGGCGATCCAGTCCGAACCGGGAGGAACCCACCCCTGCTCCAAGGTCCCTTCCAACTCTATAATTAGTCAGTATTCTGTATTTCCAACAACTGCTTAACATGGAACACCAAAGGTGCCTCAGAGAAGTTCTTTTCCATCTTTTGGATCCCAAACAAAGACAAGTCATTAAAATAAAAATTAAAAACCAACCCCAAATTCTAACTCTCCATCCAGGTATTTCACATAGTGGCTGGCTGCCAATATAGCTTCATATGTCTTTTACAACATCCAAGTTCTGAACATCAAAAAGAGAGGAACAAAACTTCTGGATAGCCTGAGGAAGTCTATCCCTTCAGTGCTTTAGTTGCTATTATTAGCTCCTTTCTCAACCGCTCAGGTGTTTTCACGCGGATTTCTTCAGCGTCATTTGGATTTAGATAAATAAACTGTCAGGTTCTCTCCTAGCAACCTTCAACACATTCCCACATCTGTTTTCCCTCCAATGACCCCATTCCACGTACACACTTAACCCAATCTTTTACTTACGCAGCAAAGTTTTCTTACCCAGGGATCTAACAGCATCTGGTCACATTCTAGATAGCGCTAGCAATAGCAATAGTGCTTAGACTTATATACCGCTTCACGGTGCTTTACAGCCCTCTCTAAGTGGTTTACAGAGTCAGCCTATTGCCCCCAACAATCTGAGTCCTCATTTTACTGATCTCGGAAGAATGGAGGGCTGAGTCAACCTTGAGTTAGTCAGGATCGAACTCCTGACTTGTGGGCAGAGTCAGCCTGCAATACTGCATTCTAACCACTGCACCATCATGGCTCCTGTCTATCATCCGTCCATCCATCATCTATCTATCTATCTATCTATCTATCTATCTATCTATCTATCTATCTATCTATCTATCTATCTATCTATCTATCTATCTATCTATCATCTATCTATCTATCATCTATCTCTATGTCTCTATCACAAAAGCAATAGCACTTAGACTTATATACCGCTTTACAGTGCTTTAAAGCACTCTCTGGGCAGTTTACAGATTCAGCCTATTGCCCCCAACATGCATTAACTTGGTTTAAACAAGGTTCCAATTGCCACCATTAAAAATAAAATTGCCCCTCTGTGGGCCATGCTGACCTTGGAAGGATGGAAGCAGGGGTGAAATTCAGCAGGTTCTGACCGGTTCTGGAGAACCGGTAGTGGAAATTTTGAGTAGTTCGAAGAACCGGCAAATACCACCTCTGCCTGGCCCCAGAGTGGGTTGGGAATGGAGATTTTGCAATATCCTTCCCCCAGGAGTGGGGAGGGAATGGGGATTTTGCAGTATCCTTCCCCTGCCACACCCACCAAGCCACGCCCACAGAACCAGTAGGGAAAAATTTTTAATTTCACCCCTGGATGGAAGGCTGCGTCAACCTTGAGCTGGTCAGGATCGAACTCCCGACTTGTGGGCAGAGTCAGCCTGCAATACCGCATTCTAACCACTGCGCCACCTCGGCTCTCCTCCATCTCCTCCTTTCTGAAGAAGAAAGAGGGACCTCGCCATCCCTTTGATCTATCCTGCCACACGGTTCCACACCTTCCAAATATTCTCCAAAGGCTATTTGGAGCTGCCAACTGTGAAACACCCATTCTGAGCGGTACCATCGGGCTCATCTGTAAGGGTGAGAAAACTGGCAAGTTCAACTCGATTGCCTCCAGGGTGAAGTCTGAAGACTTCAAGAACTGCAGCCGCTGTTTGCTGCTGCTGCTGTTGCTGCTGGAAAATGCGCACCCTCCCACTTGTGGCTGCACCTTTGCAAAGTGCTTCATAATCCATGAATGTCAGGGTTCCAAGTAACACCCCCAAGGAAAGAAGACTTCGAGGCTAGGCATTCCTCAAAGTTCCATTTTATTAGAGATGTCATATTGGCACATCTGGAGAAACCCGAATCTGAAAGCTTCCAGGTTTTCTCCACCCAAAAGAAAGTTCAAGTCCCTGCCCCAGCACCCACATGTCCATCACATGGTCCAATCAATGCACCGTCCCAACTGGAAATTCCCAGGCACACCCCTCCAGGTGCAGGGCAGAGTGCCCTTGACTCTCGGAGAAAGGAATGTTATGACTATATATCTCCCCAGCTCCATGCAATCCCCTCTCCCAGTTTCCCACAGCAATAAATGTGGCAGGCCTGAAGATGCAACACCCAAGATGGCTTCCAGGCCTGACACCATGCATTAAAGAGCCTTTGAGTGGTGTAAACAGTTATCTCTCTTTCTCTCTTTTGCGCTCTCTCTCTCTCTCTCTCTCTCTCTCTCTCTCTCTCTCTCTCTCTCTCTCTCTCTCTCTCTCTCTCTCTCTCTCTCTCTCTCTCTCCTAGAAGAGCAAATGGGGGTGGGTATGTGTATGTGTATGTGCATGTATATATGCGAATATCAAGGGGTGTGTGTCTGCATACAGATAGTGTTCGACATATAACTGTGATGGAGCCTGTGTCAAGCGCCGGGGAAATCAGGAGATTTGAGCAGTTCAAATGAGTGTGAAGGTTTATTGCAAGCTTAAGCCCTCTACAAGAATCTGAACTACTAACAGTCCAAGTGAATTGGCGGAAGATAAGGAATTCATGGTGGGCTGGATTTAAATCTCTTGTGGGTGCAAAGGGACTCGAGACTGATGACACGTTTGACCCCCTCCCTCGGACTTACCCTGGTCATCTCCTACAGCCTGCAGTACTGCAGGCTACTTCTGCTGACTGCTGGCTGCCTGCAATTCGGCAGTTCGAATCTCACCAGGCTCAAGGTTGACTCAGCCTTCCATCCTTCCAAGGTCGGTAAAAGGAGGACCCAGATTGTTGGGGGCGATAGGCTGACTCTGTAAACCGCTTAGAGAGGGCTGTAAAGAACTGTGAAGCAGTATATAAGTCTAAGGGCTATTGCTATTGCTATTCACTTAATAACTGCAATGATTTGCTTAAAAACCATGGGAAAAAGGAGCATAAAATCGGGCACGACTCCCTTAACAACCGCCTTGCTTAATAGCAGAAATTCTGGTCCCCATTGTGGCCATAGGTTGAGGACTACCTGTACATGAAGAAAATTATTGGTTTATTAAGAGGAGGGTAGAGTCCCACTAACATTAAACAAAGCATATCTCTGATTGTAGGAATACAGGTAGTCCTTGACATATGACCACAATTGGGCCCAAAATATCTGTTGCTAAGTGAGACATTTGTGAAGTGAGTTTTGCCCCATTTTGCGACCTTTCTTGCCGCAGTTATTAAGCGAATCCCTGCAGTTGTTAAATTAGCAACATGGTCATTAAGTGAATCTGGCTTCCCCGTTAACTTTGCTCATCAGAAGGTCGCAAAAGGGGACCACGTGACCCTGGGGACACTGCAACCGTCGTAAATACGAGTCAGTTGCCAAGCGTCTGAATTTTGATTGCACGACCACAGGTTGTAAGTGTAAAAAAACAGTCGTCGGTCACTTTTTTCAGGGCTGTTGTAACTTCGAGTGGTCGCAAAACGAACTCAACATTTTAAGTCAAAGATTTCTTCTATCTTTAATTTTCCGGAAAGGTAGAGCAACAGAGGTGGGATTCAGCCCGTTCGGACCGGTTCGGGCAAACTGGTAGTAGCGACCGGCAGGTGGGCCCGTCCACCCGCCCAGGCGCAATCCCGTCCTATATCGCTGTGGTTTTGACATCACACACATGCGCGGACGGGGCGCACGAGCGAATTGCCGTGTTCTGTGATGCCGCACGCATGCGCGGATGACGCGCACTCACATTTCCGGTGCTGGGCGAACCGGTTGTTACAGTATGTGAAGCCCACCTCTGGAGAGAAACCTTCGAACAAGGAATCTGGAAGCAGATCCGTTGCATACGTCAGCAAAAGATCCCTCTCTCTTCCCCACTTCAACTACCTGCATATTTCGGCTGCTGACGCAAACAGACCTGCTGGCTTGAATTGCATTTGCTGGCAAGCGAGGAAAAGCCAAACAACACCTTTTCAAGGAACTCCATCAAAGGAAGAAGGAGAGGCCCAGAATGTTACTTCATGATCTTTGCCGGGTGGGTGGCGTCAGGCTAGGCCCGAAGATTTACATGGGAGGCTCAACTTGCTGGATGAGTAAGAGAAAAGAAGTAAGCTGTCAACATCTCTCAGGCAGTTTGGAGACTCCCAGCTACTTTTCAACTTGATCCTTGGGGCAAGACCCACCCTGAAGGGAGATGCCAGAAGCCACTGGGGCCACCTATTTGTTTATTTGTTTAATGGGTTAATTTATATGCTACCCGTCTCATGCATCAAGGTGACTCCGAGCAGCTTACAGCGCAATCAAACACGCAGATAAAAACAACTTATAAATATTTTAAAAACCGGATTAAAATGGCAATATCAAAAGCAAATAGGTTGAAGGCATTATTTGAGGGGCTGCCACAAAGAAGAGGGTGGGTCAAATTATTCTACAAAGCACCAGAGGGCAGGACAAGAAACAACGGTTGGAAACTAATCAAAGAGAGAAGCAACCTGGAATTAAGGAGAAACTTCCTAACAGTGCGGACAATTAATCAGTGGAACGGGTTGCCTCCAGAAATCGTGGGTGCTCCATCACTGGAGGTTTTAAAGAAGAAACTGGACAGCCACTTATCTGAAATAGTATAGGTTCTCCTGCTTGAGCAGGGGGCTGGACTAAAAGACCTCCAAGGTCCCTTGCAGCTGATTCTATTCCATTCCATTCCATTCCATTCTATTATTTTTGTATTTATTTCATCATTTTAGTCATTGTCTATCCACTGCAGGATGAAGGCCTCTTCCACATGTTTCCAACCCGTACGATCCTGAGCTTTCTTTAAAATGTATGTTATAATTGTACTGAATACAGAATAACGGAGTTGGAAGGGACCTTGGAGGTCTTCTAGTCCAACCCCTGGCTCAAGAATATCATTCTGGACAAAAGGCTGTCCGGTCTCTTCTTGAAAATTTCCAGTGATGGAGCACCCACAACTTCTGGAGTCAAACCGTTCCATTTATTAATTATTCTCACTGTGAGGAAATTGCTCCTTATTTCTAGGTTGGATCTCTCTTTGATAAGTTTCCATCCATTATTTCTTGTCCTGCCCTCAAGTGCTTTGGAGAATAGGTCAAAAATGTTTAAATTATATATTTATACAATTATGAGCATGCTTGACTTTGCTTAGGGCAGTGATGGTGAACCTTTTTTTGCTCGGGTGCCAAAAGGGCGTGCATGCGCGCGTGCCCACACCCATAATGCAATGCCCTCCCCCTCGCGCATGCACACACAACCCCCTGCGCTGCCCCCCCCCGTGTGCATGCGCGCAGGCCTCACTGAAGCCTCCGGACTTCCGGTAGGCCTGTTGGGCCATTTTTCGCCTTCCCCAGGCTTCAGGAAAGCCTCCGGAGCCTGTGGATGGCGAAAAACGGGCCCAACGGGCCTACCGAAAGTTCAGAAGTGAACTTCCAGTAGGCCCGTTGGACTGTTTTTCGCCCTCCCCAGGCTTCAGGAAAGCCTCCGGAGCCTGTGGATGGTGAAAAACGGGCCCAACGGGCCTACCGAAAG
>QLTV01001115.1:233687-251330 GCA_003457575.1 Thermophis baileyi
CCCCTGTCCTATCCTCCTCTCCTCTCCTCTCTCCCTCCTCTCTCTCCCCTCCCCTCTCCCTCCCTCCCCTCCCTCTCCTTCTCTTTCTCTTTCTCTCCTCTCTCTTTCTCTTCTCTCTCTCTTCTCTTTCTCTTCTCTCTCTCTTCTCTCTCCCTCCTTTCTCTCCTCTCTCTTTCTCTTCTCTCTCTCTTCTCTTTCCTCTCTCTTCTCCCTCCCTCCCTTCTCTCTCTCTTTCTCTCCTCTCTCTTTCTCTTCTCTCTCTCTTCTCTTTCTCTTCTCTCTCTCTTCTCTCTCCCTCCTTTCTCTCCTCTCTCTTTCTCTTCTCTCTCTCTTCTCTTTCCTCTCTCTTCTCCCTCCCTCCCTTCTCTGTCTCTTTCTCTCCTCTCTCTCTCTTCTCTCTCCCTCCTGTCTCTGTTCCTCTTCTCTTCTCTCTCTCTCTTCTTTCTCCTCTCTCTTCTCCCTCCCTCCCTTCCGTCTCTCTCTCTCTCGCTTTCTCTCCTCTCTCTTTCTCTTTCTCTTCTCTCTCTCTCCTCTTTCTCTTCTCTCTCTCTTCTCTCTCCCTCCTTTCTCTCCTCTCTCTTTCTCTTCTCTTCTCTCTCTCCCCTTTCTCTTCTGTCTCCCTCCCTTCTCTGTCTCTTTCTCTCCTCTCTCTTTCTCTTCTCTCTCTCTCCTTCTCTCCCCCCCCTCTCTCACACACCACACCACACGGGTTTTTTTTTTGGTTTTTTTTTGCTGCATCCCACCTCTGTGTCTATCTGCATTTTTTCCCCCCTTGAAGTCCCTGGGCCACAAAGGGAAGGAAGCGTGTGGGGCATTCCTCAAACCCTCGATGTGATTCTTGGGGTTCTCGTTCAAACCGATTCATTTCACACCCTTGAAACGGGGTTGAGGATCGCTCGCTGGGTCGCTGGCTGATTTCTGTCGGACCTAAGATAGGGGGCCGCCTCCGATTAAAAAAAAAAAACCTAAAAGCTTTGATAAAGTTGAGCCGGAAGAGAGCTGGGTTTCTAATTGACTGCGAAGTTCAGGCGGTTTTCAAGGCTGCGGTGGGAAAGGACTTGTTTAGGGACTTTTGGGGGGATATTTTGAGAACTCCTATCCCAGAGAAATGGTCTGGTTAAGAACTAAGCAGGTGCTTCCCTAGTGGGCTTCTGGTGGGCTCCGTTTTTTCACACAATGCCGTGTGGTAGTGTGTGAAGGGGCAGATGGGGTACATACATAGGGTATAGATTTGGAGGGTTGTATGTTAAAAGCAGAAAGGCCCTTCCCTCCAGAGACCGAGCCTTTGAATGAACTGTGGGCATCTAAGAGCCTTTCCTCCCCCTCTTTCCCCCCTTTTTCATGTTCTTCCTCCCTCCCTCCCTCCTTCCTATTTTTCACTTTTTCATGTCCTTCCTTCTTTCCCTTTTCTCTTCTCATATTCCTCTTTCCTTCTTCCTTCCTCCCCTCACTCCTTTCCCCCATTCTCTTATGTTTTCTTCTGTCTCTCCTCTTTTTTTCTCTTTCTCGTGTTCTTTCCTTTTTTCTTCCTTCCTTCCTTCTCACTCTTTTCTCCTTTCTCATTTCCTCCCTCCCTCCCTTTCCTTCCTTTCCCCTCCCTCCCTCCCTCCTTTCCCCTCCTTCCCTCCTTCCCTCCACCCTCCTTCCTTCCTTCCTTCCTTCCCAGGCCTTAGCTCCAACACCAATACCACAACGTTCGCTTAGTTTTCCTTCGATTTCCCCCTTCACCTCCCCAGCCCACCAACAAATTGGTGAACCCCTTTTTGCCCGTGAACAATTAACCTCCCTGGATTTCAACCCCGACCCGGGAGGATTCAGCCTTCCGCCCCACCTCCCGTCCCTGGCCCGCTGCTCCCAGTTCGCTTTCTCGGCAGAAGCGAAGCCGCCTCCTAAATTACAGATCTAGATTAGGGAATGGAGGGTGCAAGAGACCGTAAACGCGTCTTTTTTCCAAATCGCCATTTGGAAAAGTAACATTTCAGGGAAAGTAACATTTTTAAATAATGTGTGTTTTCAAAGGGGCTGGTGGAAACCGCGTCACCTGCGTATCTAAAGGAAGCCTAAGGAAGACTGGAGAAAGTCCAAAGAAATCACCCCAAATCCGCGTGGGAGGGCAGGAGGACTCCCTCCACGCTCGGCGTGTGATTTTATTTCATTAAAAAGTCGGAAGAGCGCCGACTCCCGCCCCACTCCCACTCAAAAACCTAGCCAGCAAGATGGACTTATTTGGAGGGATTTACAGCCTCCTAAGGCTGGGGGGGGGAGAGATCGGGGTGATGAGAGGCGGGGGGTGTGTGTGAGAGGTGGCAAGAGCCAGGCGCCGCTGGAGGGCACCCGGTTGGAGAAGGGTCCTTGACACTCTTCCCAACGGGCAAGCTGTTCCTCCAGCGGCCCAGCCGGCTCCTTTCCTCTCGCTCTCCAACGGCTCGTCTGGTTCCCGAGTTAGGCCTCCGTGTAACCTCCTTGGCTCGCGGTGTGTAAACTTCCGCCTTGCGGGAATGTCCTCTGGAGCTAAGCCCCCTGGAGACCGAGACTTCGGGAGGGGAGGCTGCGCTAATCTCAGATCAAAAGCGGGAAGGTGCGAAAGCGGCTTGGCGTCCCCTCCTCCCCGGGTCCTTTTAAACCCCCCCCCACACACACACACACTCCCCCTGTCCCCGCTTAGGATAAATCTATCCTGGCGCCGACTGCGCGCTGGATGATTAATTCGCGAGCAAACAAGCGAGCGCGAAGGAAAAGAAGGCGCGGGGGAGAAAGCCGCCGGCTCAGCTATATAAGTTAAATATTGGCCAGCGCTTGCAACTCCTCGCTAGCCTTAGCCCGGCCGGCTGGGGCGGGTGTGTGTGTGTGTGTGTGTGTGTGTGTGTGTGTGTGTGTGTGTGTGTGTGTGTGTGTGTGTGTGTGTGTGTGTGTGTGTGTGTGTGTGTGTGTGTGTNGAGATAGTGGGGGAGAGGGGGGGGGGGGGGGGGGGGGGGGGGGGGGAGCATGAAAGGAAGGAGGAAAGCGAGAAGATGAGAGAAGGCGGTTAGGGGCCTGGAGACTAAAGCGTATGAAGAACGGTGGGAGGAATTTTGGGTATGGTTAGCCTAGAGAAAAGAAGGACTGGGGGGGTGACATGATAGCGGTGTTTCAGTATTTGAGGGGCTGCCCGAAAGAAGAGGGAGTCAAGCTATTCTCCAAAGCACCAGAAGGCAAGGCAAGAAACAATGGATGGAAACTAATCAAGGAGAGAAGCAACCTGGAATTAAGGAGAAACTTACTAACAGTGAGAACAATTAATCAGTGGAACGGTTTGCCTTCAGAAGTTGTGGGTGCTCCATCACTTAAGACTGGACAGCCACCTGTCTGAAATGGTATAGGGTCTCCTGCTTGAGCAGGGGGTTGGACTAGAAGACCTCCAAGGTTCCTTCCAGCTCAATTCTGTCAATGTCAAGCTTAAAAGGCCATTTTATTATTGGCACCGGTGTTTCTTTGATCTTGTTGTACCCTTGTGGGTTGGAACACGGGAGAAATACAGACTTATGACCACAACTGAGCCCAAAATTTCTGTTGCTAAGTGAGTTTTACAACCTTTCTTGCCACTGTTGTTAAGTGAAACCCTGCAGTTGTTAAGTTAGTAATGCCGTTAAGTGAATCTGGCTTTCCCATTGACTTGGCTTGTCAGAAGGTCGCAAAAGAGGATCACATGACCCCCATCCCCAGGACACTGCAACCATCATAAATATGAGCCGGTTGCCAAGCATCTGAATTTTGATGACGTGACCATGGGGATGCTGCAGTGGTCGTAAGTACGAGAAATGGCCCTAAGTTACTTTTTAAAGTACCGCTCTAACTTCGAACGGTCACTGGTTTGGTGGCTGCAGTGCCTCAGATAGAAAGTCCCTACAGGGAGTGGTGAAGACAGCGGAGAAGATTATAGGAAGCTTGCTTCCTGTCATTCAGGATACAGCTTATAAGCGCTATGTGCTTAGAGCTTGAAGCATTGTTAGAGACCCCACGGTCTGTTTCTGTTGCTCCCCTCTGGGAGGAGGTTTCGAAGTATTTCTACTAGCAGGACTACCAGATTCTGTAACAGCTTTGCTCCCTAGGCCATCCATCTGGTAAACTCGCAAGATTAGTTTTTCTCGCCATGTACATGTATACATCTGAACTAGACTGTCCGCCGTGATGGACAGAGGGTCATATAATATATGTGGGTATATGCATACTTTTGTATTTATTTATTTATTTTGTCATGTCTATGTAGTGTATGGTGACCCTCTGAGAGCTGTATGCAACGAAATTTCATTTTAATGTACGCCGATTAGTGTGCCTTTAAAGTGACAATAAAGTTATTCTGAGAAGTCTAACCAAAGGAACTGTTGTTAAATTGAGGTTATTTTAAAACCCAGGAACAAGCTGAGGAGGATGTGACAATCCCAAAACGGGCTGCCAAGCAGGTCTAGGGAGGTGTGAGACACGAGTTCGATTGACCACGGGAGAAACTGCCCCTGACACCTGCAGAAGGTGTGCTCCGCCGTTTATAAATTTGTGGCCTAAAGATAAAACAAGTGGAACTCCCGATTCCAAGCAGCCTTAACACTGCTGCGTGGCCAGAGATTAAGGGAGGGTGAGTAAGAGTGTTAGTTCAAGAGGCACCAGGAGAAGACAGGTGAAACCAAGATTAACTCCCTGTTAGTTTTTAACTTTTGCCCCACCCTGGGATGAATCATCCTTCACTTTAGCCCAAGGGATCTTGGAATCAGAGAATCGAGGGAACTTTGTTATTTTTAACCATTTACAGGTAATCCTTGACTTACGACCACAATGAAGACCAAGATTCATGTTGCTAAGCGAAACAGTGGTTAAGTGAACGTTGCCCTGTTTTACGACCTTTCTTGATCCAGTCGTTAAGTGAATCACTGCCGGTGTTCAGGTGAATCACACGGTTGTTAAGTGAATCTGGCCGCCCCATCGGCTTGTTAGAAGGTCGCAAAAGGGGATCACATGACCTCGAGACTCTGCAACCGTCATAAATGTGAGTCAGTTGGCAAGCATTTGATGATGCAGCCTTCGTACGTGTGAAAAACGGTCATAAGTCACTTTTTCTTCGCTGCCGTCGTAAAGTCAAACGTTCACTAAATGAACTGTCGTAACTTGACTTACGACCGCTATTGAGCCCAAAATTTATGTTGCTAAGTGAGAAATTTGTTCAGTGAGCTTTGCTGCATAGTGACACGGTTGTTAAGTGAATATGGGTTTCCCCATCGACTTTGCTTTGTTAGATGGTCGCAAAAGGGGATCACATGACCCCGAGACGCTACAGCCGTCATAAATGTGAGTCAGTTGTTAAGCATCTGAATGTAAATCACGTGACCGTGGGAGCGCAGCAATGGTCATAAGTGTGAAAAAACGGTCGTAAGTCACTTTTTTCAGTGCTGTTGTAACTTCGGTCACTAAGTGAACTGTTGTAAGTTGAGAGCTACCTGTAGCCGTGTTTGACTCTTGGTGACTTTATAGGCAAGTGCTCTCCATATTCCCCTGTCAATCACAGCTTCTTTCAATTGTTGTATGTTCAACTTTGCATCGGATTTGATGCTATCAAGCCAGTGTGTTCTTTGCTTGCCCCCTTCTTCTTAAATCACTAACCATTCGTAGCAGCCCTAAATGTCTATGGAGATTCTCCATCATCCAGGTCATGGTTGTCCCAAAGGTGCTTTTTCAAAAGACGGGACTTTCTTTGTTTTTGCTTGAAGACATTTCACTTCTCATTCAAGAAGCTTCTTCAGTTCTGTCTGAATGGCCATTCCCCACCATTCAGCCAGAACTGAAGAAGCTTCTTGGATGAGAAGCGAAACATCTCCAAGCAAAAACAACTGGCAACTGGACTTTCTGGTTTTTCTTTGAAGACTTTTTGCTTCTCATCCAAGAAGCTTCTTCAACTCTGACCGAATGGTGGGGAATGGAAGGATTGATATTCCTTGCAGACAGCTGGTCCTTTGCATTCTTTTAGAGACTCATTGAGGCCACGTGGAGGTTTTATCTGTGTCCTCAGGGTCACCTGAGTGGTGCAAATGGGTGTGGAGCCTTCTTGGAACTCCTTCCATTCCTCACCATCCCGTCAGAGCTGAAGAAGCTTCTTGGATGAGAAGCGAAAGGTTTTCAAAGAAAAACAAGAAAGTCCAGTTGCTTCTTGAGAAAAGCACCTCTGGGGACATTCCTACAGTCACTGCCTTCTCCAATGAATTCGTGCGCATAACATGGCCAAAGTAAATCAGATGTCTTATGATTTCAGCTTCTAGGACAGAGGTCTTCAAACTTGGCAACTTTAAGACTTGTGGACTTCAACTCCCAGAATTCTCCAGCCAGCTGGAGAATTCTGGGAATTGAAGTCCACAAGTCTTAAAGTTGCCAAGTTTGAAGACCCCGGTGTCTGGTTTTATACGATTTAACACCTCTCTGTTAGTTACACTGGCTGTCCAGGTTATATGCTGTAATTTACACCAACACCACAGTTCAAA
Organism: Thermophis baileyi; assembly: GCA_003457575.1. NCBI lineage: Eukaryota > Metazoa > Chordata > Lepidosauria > Squamata > Dipsadidae > Thermophis > Thermophis baileyi. The sequence goes on from QLTV01001115.1 coordinate 240,188, forward strand.
GGCATCAATTCTTCTTCGATCAGCCATTCTTAGCGTCCAGCTCTCACGCCCATCCATTATTATGGGGAAGACTGTTGCTCTAATAATTCATCATTTTAACCACACAGAGAATTCTCTGCCTGGGTTTGCAGTCACTGCTAGCCAACCTTATGACTTCTACATCTGCTCCAAGGACAGTCTGTAAGCCACAGGCCTTATGATTTTTTTTTGGGGGGGGGGGAATCAACCCCAACCTACCTCAAAGGGATTTGCTCTGGAGCACTTAGAAACCACGTCAATTGCTTTCAAGTCTTGTTCGCCATATATAGTAGTGGGGAAATTCAGTGGAGGGCTGCCATTATTAAAACGAGCCTGCAAGGGGTAGCTAAGTTTTTAGCATCTGTTAGGGGCTTTGTTATGGTGATATGCTTTTCTTTAAAGTATTCCAAGCATTCAAATGCTTTTCCTTTTGTGGATTTAGGGTTATTCCTGCAGGGAATTTCTTTCTTTCTTTCTTTCTTTCTTTCTTTCTTTCTTTCTTTCTTTCTTTCTTTCTTTCTTTCTTTCCTTCTTTCTTTCTTTCTTTCTTTCTCTCTCTCTCTCTCTCTCTCTCTCTCTCTCTCCTGTTTCTCCCTCCCCCCTCTCTCTCCAGTGTCTGTCTGTCTGTCTTCTATCTCTATCTATCTATCTATCTATCTATCTATCTATCTATCTATCTATCTATCTATCTATCTATCTATCTATCTATCTATCTATCTATCTATCTATCTATCTATCTACCTACCTACCTACCTACCTACCTACCTACCTACCTACCTACCTACCTCCCTCCTCTCTCTCTCCCTCCTCTCTGCCTCTCTCTCTCTACCCTCTCTTTCTTCTCCCTTTCCCCCTCTTCTCTCTTTCTTGTCTGCCTGCCTGCCTGCCTGCCTCTCTCTCTCTCTCTCTCTCTCTATCTATCTCTCTCTCTCTCTCTATCTATCTATCTCTATCTATCTATCTATCTATCTATCTATCTATCTATCTATCTATCTATCTATCTATCTATCTATCTATCCACCTACCTACCTCCCTACCTACCTACCTACCTACCTACCTACCTACCTCCTCTCTCTCTCCCTCCTCTCTGCCTCTCTCTCTCTACCCTCTCTTTCTTCTCCCTTTCCCCCTCTTCTCTCTTTCTTGTCTGCCTGCCTGCCTGCCTGCCTCTCTCTCTCTCTCTCTCTCTCTCTCTCTCTCTCTCTCTCTCTATCTATCTATCTCTATCTATCTATCTATCTATCTATCTATCTATCTATCTATCTATCTATCTATCTATCTATCTATCTATCTATCTATCTCTATCTATCTATCTATCTATCTATCTATCTATCTATCTATCTATCTATCTATCTATCTATCTATCTATCTATCTATCTATCTACATACCTACATACCTTCTCCTTCCTCTTTCTTCTCTGTCTCCCCCTCTCCTCTCTTTGTCGTCTGTCTGTCTGTCTGTCTGTCTGTCTGTCTATCTCAATATCTATATTCTATGTTCTCTCTCTCTCCCTCCCTAAATTCCAAAGATCTCATGACAACTTGGGATTAAAAAAAAAAGGAGAGAGAGAGCGGATGAATGAGAAGAATCCGTTTCCAAACAACAAAGCAGGAGTTCCCAAGATCTATTGCTAGAAAGATAAATGCATCCGTCTGCTTGTTTACCAGTTCAGGGCTCGTACAGACTCTCCCTTCAGGCACAGAATGACAAGGCTGAATTTCAGCTTTGAAAATATGGCAATAGGGTGCTACTTACTTGCATCTCGGCTTTCCTCTAACAAGTATAACCGAACCTGGGAGTGTTTGTCCCAGTTTCCCCCCCCCCTCCCATACGACAATCTTGTGTGTTGGTTTGGTGCCCATAAAGTGATAACAGAATAACAGAGTTGAAAGGGACCTTGGAGGTCTTCTAGTCCAACCCTCTGCTCAAACAGGAGACCCTATAACATTCTGGACAAGTGGCTGTCCAATCTCTCTCCTTTAAAAATCCTCCAGTGTTGGAACATCCATAACTTCTGGAGGCAAGCCGTTCCACTGGTTAATTGTTCTCACTGTCCAGAAATTCCTTCTTAGTTCTAGGTTGGCTCTCTCTTTGATAAGCTTCCATCTATTCCTTAATTTATTATTAAGTAATAGATGGAAGCTTATCAAAGAGAGACCCAACCTAGAACTACCGGTAAGAGACCTTGGAAGAGACCTTGGAGGTCTTCTAGCCAACCCCCTGCTCAAGCAGGAGACTCTATCCCACTCCAGACAAGTCATTGTCCAATCTCTTCTTGAAAACCTCCAGTGTTGGAGCACCCACAATTTCTGGAGGCAAGCCGTTCCACTGGTTAATTGTTCTCACTGTTAGTAAATTTCTCCTTAGCTCTAGGTTGCACCCAAGGTGCATACAGCTTTCATCATTATGTTAAATATAGTTACAAAGCAGACTAGGGTGCCACCATTATGAGAGAGCCAGCAGGAGCCATGGAGTGTGGGCGGGTGTCAAAATTGGCAAGAGATCAGATGGAATGTGGTGATTCAAACTCAGCCCTTCTTGCATATGTATCTCACACACAGTCACACAACGGGGTGGGGCTTGCTTCAGTCCTGCCATTTGGCCTGCCATCTTGTACTATTATTATTATTATTATTATTCAAGTCAGAATAGAGATGGAAGGGACCTCGGAGGTCTTCTAATCCAACCCCCTGCTCAAGCAGGAGACCCTAGACCATTTCAGACAGGTGGCTGTCCAGTCTCTTCTTAAAAACTTCCAGTGTTGGAGCACCCACAACTTCTGGAGGCAATTTGTTTCACTGGTTAATTGTTCTCACTGTTAGGAAGTTTCTCCTTAATTCCAGGTTGCTTCTCTCCTTGATTAGTTTCCATCCATTCTTTCTTGTCCTGCCTTCTGGTACTTTGGAAAATAAGTTGACCCCCTCTTCTTTATGGCAACCCCTCAAATATTGGAGTAGTATCATGTCCCCCCTAGTCCTTCTTTTCTCTAGACTAGCCATACCCAAATCATGCAACTGTTCTTCATATGTTTAGTCTCCAGGCCTTCAATCATCTTAGCTCCTTCTCCTTCTCCTTCTCCTTCTCCTTCTCCTTCTCCTTCTCCTTCTCCTTCTCCTTCTCCTTCTCCTCCTCCTTCTCCTTCTCCTTCTCCTTCTCCTTCTCCTTCTCCTTCTCCTCCTCCTCCTCCTCCTCCTCTTCCTCCTCCTCCTCCTCCTCCTCCTCCCCCATTCCTTTCTAGCACTGATGATGTTATCTAGTTAAGGTAATGAAACATCTACAAGAAAACAAGCAAGCTCAGAGAGCACCAAAGACCCCTCCATAGTACACACAGTAGTTGGTGGGTGAAGAAGCTGCTATTCTGGCCACACAGAAAACATTGGCTCATAAACTAAGCCAAAGGATTGGCTTTCCATAAACTACCCAACCAAACAATAACAACTCAGCTTAATCCTCCTGTGAAGATAGGAAGTAGGTCTTTAACTGGGTCAACTGAACACGGTCATTAATTCCCTAAGCAAGCATCACTTTATCTCCATTCGGATGGGGTGTAGGCTGTGGAAACGTCATAATTCCCTGCTGGCCTTGCATGTGGTGTAGTGGTGAACATGTTGGACAAGGAGTTGGATCACCCAGAAAGTCTCGAGATGTCTGGGCCCATCCCTTCCTCTCTGACCAAGAACTCAGGTGGAACAGAACAGAATAACAGAGTTGGAAGGAGCCTTGGAGGTCTTCTAGTTCAACCCCCTGTTCAGGAAGGAAACCTTATACCATTCCAGACAAGTCGTTGTCCAATCTCTTCTTAAAAAGCCTCCAGTGTTAGAGCACCCACAACTTCTGGAGGCAAGTCATTCCACTGGTTAATTGTTCTCAGAGTCAGGAAATTCATCCTTGGTTCTAGGTTGGTTCTCTCCTTGATTAGTTTCCATCCTTCTTGTCCTGTCTTCAGGTGCTTTGGAGAATAGCTTGACTCTCTCTTCTTTGGGGCAGCCCCTCAAATATTGGAAGACTCAGCTATCATGTCACCCCTAGTCCTTCTCTTCACTAGACTAGCCATGCCCAGTTCCTGCAACCGTTCATCGTATGTCTTAGCCTCCAGTCTCCTAATCATCTTTGTGGCTCTTCTCTGCACTCTTTCTAGAGTCTCAATGTCTTCTTTATATCCCTGGTGACCAAAACTGGATGAGAAGTGGTGAAGGTTTTAGACTAGGTATGGCGAAGATTCATCATTTGCAGCCAGAGAAACTTGCCGATTGTTTTATTGAGACCAGCTCCCTCTCAGAGTTGTTACTGTGGGACGATGTGTTGCCCACAGGTAGTTCTCGACTTACAACAGTTTGCTTAGTGAGCTTTCAAAATGACAACGGCACCGGAAAAAGTGACTTATGATCGTTTTTCAGGACATAAATCTAGGAAAGACATATATCAGTTGGGCAATTCTTTTTCCAGCTTGATCTTCTGTGATTATTTGGAGATCTCCTCAGCATCCTAAGAGTGGGATGGAATTCTTTTCTTGGGTTTGTTTGCTTGTTTTGATGCTCAAGTCATGGACCCTCCATGGAATCTGAAATTCTTTTAGAAGGGATTGGTTAGCTACCTAAAAGGCAAAATCCAAGGAGCTGGATAAGAAAAAGAGACCCCTTGCTAAAGAAAGAAGGGATGACCACTTTGGGAGTCAACTAAGAAAGTGGACTTGGTTAACAAATAGTCGTTTGGATTATTTTAAACCAGAGTACTTAGTTGATGTTGTTATCTTTAGAGTAACTCTTCAAATATTCCCAACACCCATGCCCAACATGTATTATTAGGAGGAATTATGGGAGCTGGGCATGGCTAGTCTAGTGAAGAGAAGGACCAGGGGAGGCATGATAGCAGTCTTCCAATATCTCAGGGGCTGCCACAAAGAAGGGGGAGAGAAGAATGTAACACCAGCCTGGAATGTGTTAAAGCGGATCCCAGGAAAAAGTGCAGATGCTTTAAAGTACAGGTAGTCCTCTTTTAGCAACCATATTCAGGACTGGCAATTTAGTCATTAAATGAAGCAGTTGCTAAGTAAAACTGCAACTGTGCTAAAGATCTTACTTCAGATTTTCTTTGCTTTATACGGCATGCAAATGTGAGGATTGGTTGCCAAGTTATTTTTCATCACTGTTGTAACAGGAGAGACATGATAGCAGTGTTCCAATATTTGAGGGGCTGCCACAGAGAGGAGGGGGGGTCAAGCTATTTTCCAAGGCACCCGAAAGCCAGACAAGAAATAATGGATGGAAGCCGATCAAGGAGAGATCCAACCTGGAAATAAAGAGACATTTTCTGACAGTGAGAGCAATCAACCAATGGAACAGAAGTTGCCTTCAGAAGTTGTGGGAGCTTCATCACTGGAGGCTTTCAAGAAGAGACTGGACTGCCATTTGTCAGAAATGCTTGGGCAGGGGGTTGGACTAGATGACCTACAAGGTCCCTTCCAACTCTGTTAATCTGTAATCTGTAATCTAATCTGATCTGAAGTCCAGAACATTTAGAGGCGTTCAAATTGTAGCATTTTTAGAGATGGGTTTTCCTTCTTCAGCCATCAGGTCCTTCTGTTTGTTCTCAAATGTTCTCAGTTGCTTGGTTCCAGCCCCTTATTTTATCTTCGCCGTGATCTGGTGAAGCTGATTAAACTGTGATATAATGTTTATAGCTCCATGGGAATTTCAGCTTGAGTTAAAACCCTCTGATTCAGATCAAGACCACTTAGAACATTTTGGGACTTGATGTGGCTGAGCATGATGGAAGCTCCAAACATCTGAAGGGCCTCAGTTTATTTGTTTAATCCAGGTGCAACTGGAGCTCTTCAATGTGTTACTCAACTCATCAAATAAGATCCACTCATATAATCTAAGATCATGTCAGATAAAGCTGCCTACTGCCATAATACCTTGCTATGAAAAATCAATGACACCTTAAAGATAAACACTGATGGTGTCATCGGCCTTTGTGGGTTGCCATCTATGAAATCAAGCTCCCGGATGATCTTTGAGAGCCAACTGTTCTTTATCTACAGCTGTAGTTAACTGTAGAAGGAGAAGGAAGCTAGTGTTGTGACCCAGCGTGGCAAGCCCCCAGGAAACAACACACACACACTGTTGTCCAAAATAAAGAAGGCTTTATCACTAATAAATGCTTAGTAATAAGTTAATTTCAGGGTTTCTCCCAAAGTGCCTGTTCACAGAACACTTTGGCCGGGATTTCAAATACAAAAAAAAAACACAAACAGATCATTAAGTCCTTAAATTCCTCACTTGCTGGAATTGGCCGAGAGCCCGGACTGGAGTTAGTCCAACTGATATCACCGAAAGTGTAAACAGGAGCCAGGTAAAATACGTGCGTCAACTTTATATAGGCTTAGGGCGTGGCCCCTCTGCCTGCAGGTTTACCTGTGAGGAGACCTACTTCTACAAAGCCACTCTTGCCGGCTAGCTGCTCTGCGTGCCCTAGCATCAATCAGAGGCTCCTCCTCTTCACTGGAGTCACTTAACTCCTGCTGGGGAGGTGCAGAAGGCCCTGATTGAGTATCATCCTCTGGCCCTGCTTCCTCTTCGGTCTCGGACTCCGGTGCCGGAGATACAGACTGCTCTTGCCACCCCATGGTCGGTTCTTGGTCTTCCGGATCCATGAGCAGCTGCGCGGGACTTGGGCAAGCCACAACAGCTAGTTACTATCCAGGTTTTCCTTCTGGGCAACCATCTGGAGTAGGCACCTGCTTAGCCATGAAGGGAAAGTAGCTGCTGCCAAAGACAACTGATAGAAGAGACCATTTGTAGCTCAGGGTTGAACTGTGGAGTCCTTGGTGCTCTCTGAACTTGGTTGTTTTCTTGCAGACATTTCATTACCCAACTAGGTAACATCTTCAGTGCTAGATGAGACTGTGATTTGCAGGGAGGAAGAGGAGGAGGACTGTGGGGTCCTTGGTGCTCTCTGAGCTGGTGATTTTCTTGCAGACGTTTCATTACCCAACTAGGTGACATCATCAGTGCTAGTGGCAGAAGGCAATCAACTAGCCCTTGGATTTGGAAAGAAGTCTCTGTCTCTCTTTTCATTCATACTTCCATTGAAGCTCAGGGCGATCGGGCTACTATGGCAGGATTGTGACAAAGTTGACTGAGGCCAGTCAACACTGCAGGGCACTCTGGATGTTCCTTCTCATGAAAAATAAGACAACTTTCTCTTTGATATTAATGTTAAGTGCTCAGTAACCACAGCCACATATATGTAATGTGTAAGGAGGTCTAAACCAGGGATCAACAACCTTTTAGACCTCAGGGACCACTAACTTCATAATTTTAAATCCTGCGGATCACTAATATGATCTGCCTAATGACCGGTTGGGTGGGCGTGACTAGGTGGTCATGTGACTGGGTGGGCGTGGCCAACTTGATGTCACTCACATCGAGGGGTGCCTCGCCGGCCTCTACTCGCCTCTCCCCTCCCAGCCACTCCTCGCCTGCCCGCCCGGGCTCCTTAGGGCCCCAACAGGAAGCAGTTGTTGGAGCTAAGCAGCCACCAGGAGAAAGAGTTGGCAAAACAGCTGGCTCAGTTCAAATTGGATCTGGCCGAGAAGGAGGCTCAGCAGAAGCACCTCACTGAGGACTAGGAGCATAGGCTTTCCAAGCAGAGGGAAGACCTGCGGGAGTGCAAGGCCAGGTACCGGCGCCTGGAGGCTCAGCGGGCTGAGATGGTCAGCCAGTTCCAGGCCATGATGCAGTCCCACTGAAACGAGGCCCTCCGGCTCTTCGCCACCAGTGGCGCTTCCCTCCAGCCTCCAGCCTTCACCCAAAGCCCCGCACCAGGAGGACGAAGCAGACCCCAAGTCGGAATTTCTGCCCCCCTCCGACCCACACAAAAAGACCCCAAAGGGGGAGACTCTCTGCAGCAACACAAACATTCATTGCACGTATCTGGCCCAGGGGCCATAGTTTGAGGACCCCTGGTTTAGTGCAATATAAAAAAATGCAAATAATTTTTCTGCGGACCACCAAAATTTTGTCACGGACCACCAGTGGTCCACGGACCACCAGTTGGTGACCACTGGTCTAAACAATGACTGCACTTGGTAAAAGACACATGAATGGCAAACTCATGGCGTTGGGCAACCTAACAAGCCTTTTCTAAGCCACGATTCTTTGGATTTTGCAGCCAGAAGAGATGTTGGGCTTCACCCTGGTTATTGAATGATGACTCCATTTCCTAAGTTTGCACAAAACACACTGGCAACACAACATGCTGGGCCTGGTCACTTTCTGAGTTCCCTCAATATATTGAATCATAAGCTAACCCACCAAGTTGGGTTCATACAAGAAGCAAAGTACCATAAATATATTATGATTAAAACTTGCCAAGCTGATCTGATCTGGGCAAGCACTGGACTTGGACATGAATCCTAGTGTCGAACAGATACACGAAAGTGGCAATTTCTTGTTTTTAGTTCCACCTTATCTTCTAAGGATTTTCAAGGCTACAGACTTTTTATTCAAACATCACTTCTTAAATTAGACCAGTAGGAAAGGCTAAAAGAAGGAACGATGAAGAGAGGAAACCCAGCTTTTAGCCGAGTGAGGATTTGCAATTGAGTTGCTGAAAATAATTTCCTGGCTTGGTCTACATGAAGAGCCAAGGGAAGGAATATAAAACTGAAACCGGAATGAGCTACCTTATCCTATCTCTCTCTACCCAGCTCCTCTTTCTTCTTGAAACTGGTTCTTGAGTTATTTGCATATATCAGGACTTTACAGTAATTTTGGAAACTAACTTTGGATAGTCAGCAGAAGCAAGGCTTAAAATCAAAGTCAGTAGTTGACACATGCCTACAAACTTGGTCCATCTCAACATGAGCCATGGATGCTGCTTTTTTCTGAAGGACATTTTGCTCACGGTGGGAATCAGTCAAGTCACTTGAAATGGTCTACAAACACAGTCCATTCAACATGGACCTTGGATGGTGCTTTCTTCTGAAGGACATTTTGCTCATGGTGGAAATCAAGTCACTTCACTTCAAAGGAAGAAGCTGAAGCAGTTGATCTGAAGTAGAGGAGGTGCAGTTTAGGTCTTTCAGGAGGAGTAAAAGAATGTTGAGGGATGTTCTCACAGTTTCAAAATAGCCCGAGGGTGGAGGTGGGGAACATAATGGTGTTCTAGTTCTTGCTGAACTACCACTCCCAGCTGCCTCAGCCATTATGGCCAAAGTTGACGGATGTTTGGAATTGCCATTCGCGAACATCTGGAGAACTACAATTTGCCCACCTTCATCAGGACATAGATCCTTCCCTGAACGTGCCCCACTGGCATCAGAGAGATGGATGGCCCTCTTAGCCCCATGGAGAGAACTCTGAGAAGAGACCTATACTTGCCATTACTCAATCAACTGTTTCAACCGTAGGGCAGCCTTCTCCGACCTTGGGTCCACCAAATGGACTCCCTCAACTCCCATTGGCCTCATTTCCTGGGGATGTGCATCTGTACAGACTGACAGAGAGAAGCACAGATTTAGGATGACTCTTTAGAGCCAAGTATGCAAATCAGAGGTGGTATTCCGCTGGTTCGGACCGGTTCAGGCGAACCGGTAGCGCTGACTGCGGGTGGGCGTGCCCACCAGCCCGGATGTAATGCCGTCCTATTTAGCCACGTTTTCGTGGCTGGGCGCATGCACGGAAGGCACGCAAGCAAGTAAAGAGCATGCGTGGGAGGCTGTGCGCATGTGCGGAGGTGGCGCGCGTGAGCGTATCGAGCGCGCGAGCGTGAGCGCTCACATTTGCGAACCAGTAGGGAAGGTAAGTGAATTCCACCCCTGATGCAAATACACCTTGCATTAATTACACTAGGAAGTAAAGCAATAGGCTTTGAACAAAGGCAGGTCCTTCTCCTAGAGGTGAGGTTTGCACAGATGGCCAAGGATTCTCCTGAAATGTGCAGCGATGAACCCGTCTCCAAATTAGCAGTCAAAATGTCTTACCAATTCTCCAGCTCATATATGACATACTAATTTATTTTGCTTCTGTTCCTTAGCATCAACTGAACCACTTTCTTAGCAAAAATAGATTGGATTTCTTAGAGGCACATAGTTGAGACTCATGTAGCATTTTTAAGATTTATGAGGCCTAAAATTACTTGGGGTTTGGACCAAATACTGACACTAAATAGGGAACTATTACAGTCACGGGGAAACGATCAGCTGTATTTAATCAATTTAATAGAATTTAATGCAAGCTTAGCTTTAAATTCTTTATCTTGGGCCTGGTTACATGTTTGGAACCGAACGCCTGGTAAATTTCTCGAAGGCTTAATGAAGTCTCTAAACTGGAAGCCAGTTAATCGGTTTGTTTAGTTTTGGCTCCAGTGGCAATAAGAACTTACGGTAGCTATCATTAAAGTAAAACATAGCTTAGCGCTGTATATCCAACCAGCCACTGTAGTTAATGAATTTTCCTAATGTAACCATGTTATTTTACAGTAGAAAAAGCTTGTGCTGTCCTATATTCTATGGGTTTATTGTTTCATCATCTTTGTGGATCAGAATTCACCTTTTTCAACCCTTGGAAATGGTACGTAAATGGTCTAATGTATATTGGGGATTTTTTTTTTTTAAGAATTCTTCCAATTAATCAGCAAAAGAACGGCTTATTCCCATTCTCCATTTTTCTGACAGTTGAGTCTTGAAAATAAAAGAAATGCTAAGGTTGACTCTCCAAATTGTCCAATAATAGTTAGACTTTCCTTGACTAAGTTCCTGAGTGACACATAAATTTGATACATTAGATAAAATAAAAGAGTAGAGTAGAGTAGAGTAGGGAATGGAATGGAGTAGAATAGACTAGAATAGGAATAGAATAGGAATAGAATAGGAATAGAATAGGGAATGGAATGGAATGGAGTAGAATAGAATAGAATATAGAATAGAATAGAAGAATAGAATAGAATAGAATAGAAAATAGAATAGAATAGAATAGAATAGAATAGAATAGAATAGAATAGAATAGAAAATAGAATAGAATAGAATAGAATAGAATAGAATAGAATAGAATAGAATAGAAAATAGAATAGAATAGAATAGAATAGAATAGAATAGAATAGAATAGAAAATTAGAAAAT
>QLTV01001115.1:258388-273886 GCA_003457575.1 Thermophis baileyi
CTCACCTTCTCTCCTCTCCCCTCCTCTCCGCTCCTCTCCTCTCCTCTCCTCTCCTCTCCTCTCCTCTCCTCTCCTCTCCTCTCCCCCTTCCCTTCCCTTCCCTCTCCTCCCCTTCCCTCCCCCCCTCCCCACTTCTTCTCACATTCAGTGTCCAGGACACTTATACAATATCCATACATCTTCATAGAAACATCTGTTGTGTATATCTAGGGCCATAGATGAAGAAATTTTTCAAAACTCATCAGCTGTGCATAGCTGTCTGTACCTACGTACAAATAGGAACATGTTTTATATGCACACTTTATTAATGTGTCTGGGTTTGCACGTTCTGTGTAAGGTTGGGAAGAACTCTCTGCCACTCATCGGGTTCAAATCTCTTGGAGAGAAAAAAACAACCCTGCAAATCTTTTTCAGAATGTTATTGTAATTATATGCCAACATTTCAGGAATAAAATAGCCTGGATTTGTTTCTATGTTTTCTTTCCTCTCTTTTATACTTCCTTTTTTTCTTCGGAGCATAAGAGAAAGAAAGGGGGGGGGGGAGGAAAAGGAATTGAACTTAAGTGTTCTTTTCATCGCAATCTCTTCAAACAATGGCAGCACAAATACTTGTTGAATGCAGTTTACACATCGGTGGAAAACTACGTGGAAGCCCAAATCGAGTTTACATCATCTGCTCCATCTTACCTAAATACTTTACAGCGAAAACGGAAATTTAAAACCCCTTCGTTTATTTGGTATCTTTATTTATTATCTTCTCTGTCAAAAAGCAGGCCCCACCTGAAAAAGAGAAAGAGAGAAATCTTTTCTAGTTTTTGGGTTCAGTTCTTGTTAAATTACCAAGAAATTGATGCTACTCAGCATCTTAGTGCTGGGACATTTCATTTCTATTTTTTCCTCAATCCAGCTTCATCGTCTTTCCATTTTCTGATCCTCCTCCTCCTCCTCGGGCAGCGGGGGGGGGGGAGTTATTCCTTTCTTTTAAAAGTGGGGGGGGGAGCAGTAATAATCTGACGAACCCTAATAACAATAGAGCTTTGTTCTGTTTTACTTCGTTCTGGAAAACCAGGGTTGAGAATAAGACGCGTTTCCATTTACGGAGTTTTAAAAGCTGCTTCGTTTCCAATTCGGCTTAAAATAGAAAACCCGGACGCTGTGTTGCAGCCAGCCAAAACATTACGAAGGACTCCTCCCGCCTCGTCCAATTGGTGTGTGTGGGGGTGAGTTAAATCACCCCATCCCACCGTCCCTTTATCAAACCATTAAACCGGCTATCGGAATTAAGTATGGGAAAAGCAGCCCCCTAGCCAGCCAGACTGAGATTTCCTTCGGACGCTGCGCGCGCGCGCACACACACACACACATTTACCGGTATATGTATGCCCCTGCGTGTGTTGTGTGTATTGTAATGTATCCTGCCCATATGCAGGAAAGGATGTTGGGATCTTTTATTAAACCCAGATGAGTTTACAGGCTTGACCATAAGGAAGGCATTTGCAATCACACCGCGTGGAGGAACTGAAATACGGAGTTCAGGCGCCTCTTTCTCTCTTTCTTGCAGCGCAGGTGTGTGTAAACACGAGGGTTGCTTCAGGAAACGAGACCACTCGGGCGACTTCCGAGCATCCCCCCACCCCCACCCCTCTTCCAAGTGGGCGAAACAAACTCCCCTCCGATTCTGTCAGAAGTGGTGCCTGTCAGAAGGCCGAGAGCTTTAGAGAGCGGCCAAAACGAAGGGGACGGGGATTGAAGCTTGATTTGAACTTGGAGCTTCGGGGTCAGGCGGGGGGGGGTGGGCGGCGGGCAGCATTGCCCGAAGCGACACACCTCCCAGGGAAACTCACTTTAATCATTCAGACGTTCAGCCGCCAAGCGGGAGAGCCCAGCGCTCACACCCAAAGGGGTCTCTTGGGGGGAGGGGGAGGGGGAGGGATGGCTGGATCTGTAAGGCTAGGTTTGTCCCTCGCTTTTCTGGAGCGGTATCCCCCCCCCGCAAAAAAACAAAAAACCCGAACATCCTAGGGCGAGGTGATCCTATACGAGAGGTCGCCACTCGTGTCTGACGAGGGCCAGCTAAGTTCCTAAAGGTTTTCTCTGACCGCAGGAAACTCAACGTCCGCCTGACTTTTATGGGTGACGTTTCTGAACTTTTATTTTTGGGAAAGGATGGTGGGGGGAGGGGGCAGGGAGGAAGGGCAGGTCAAGTTGAAAAGGTTCCGCGGGGAGAATGGCTCAGGCCGGCAGGGGCTGGGGGGGGGGCAGGGAAAGAGGGAAAGCGTTGGCCCAACTTGCTAACGCTAACCTTGGTTGTGGCTTCGCGGCAAGGGGCCTCCCACCTCCTGTCCAGTGAATTGAAGGGCTTCCCGCGTCGTGCGTTTCCTAGAAAACGGCTTTAGTTAATCCATACTTACAAAAAAATACCGCCCAGAGTCCTTTGAATTAAATAAAATTAAATAAAATAATAAATAAAATAATAAATAAAATAAAATAAAATAAATAAAATAAAATAATAAATAAAATAATAAAATAAAATAAAATAAAATAAAATAAAATAAAATAAAATAAAATAAAATAACAATAACAATAACAATAACAATAACAATAACAATAACAATAATAATAATAAATCGGGGTGAAGCGTGAAGGCCGCTCGGGTTTGCCTTGTGGGTTGTGTGAGTGAACGCTGGTAGAATTTCTCAGAGGCTTCCTCTCTGCGGCCCTGAAGTGGATGGTTATGAGAATAAATCAGAATATTGCGTGGTGGGCGTCTAGGTTTCCCTGAGCACCTTAAAGGTCGAAGAAATGGTTAAAATGGGCCGTGTATAAGCTGTACGTGTTCAGAAGAATAGAGAGAGTCTGTGTTACACAAGGAGGCTCGATTAGATCACGGAGCCCCACCTTTCTATTGGCTTCGAAGCCTGGGGTGCCACCGTGAAGCCGTTTCATCCTGACTTCCATCTGGTGATCTGCTGCAGATAAGGAAACCTTCGCGCAGAAAAGCAAGCCACGGTGCGCTCTCTCTCTCTCTCTCTCTCTCTCTCTCTCTCTCTCTCTCTCTCTCTCTCTCTCTCCCTCCTCTCTCTCTCTCTCTCTCTCTCTCTCTCCTCTTTCTCTCTCTCTCTTTCTTCTCTCTCTCTCTCTCTCTCCCTCCCTCCCTCCCCTCTTTCTTCTCTCTCTTTCTTCTCTCTATTTCTTCTCTCTCTCTCTCTCTCCCTCTCTCCCTCCCTCCCCTTTCTTTTGTCTCTCTCTCTTTTCTCCTTTCTTCTCTTTCTTTCTTTTTCTTCTCTCTCTCTCTCCTTTCTCCTCTCTCTCTCTCCCTCCCCCCCCCCCCTCCCCCTCTCTTTCTTCTCTCTTTCTTCTCTCTCTCTTTCTTCTCTCTCTATTCTCTCTTCTCTTTCTTTCTTTTTCTTCTCTCTCCCCTCTCTTTCTTCTCTCTTTCTTCTCTCTCTCTCTCTCTCCTCTCTCTCTTTCTCTGTCTCTCTGTCTTTCTTCTCCCCCCCCCTTCCCTCCCCAATCCCTCGCTGGCTAAGGGAACTTGGCTTGAAGTATGGTAGCAAGGAACACGAGGATTTTAGGATTTGGCTGAAGGTGGAAATCCGGTGGCTTGGAGAGTGGGCAGCGTCTGCTAATCATAATTGTAAACTCCCCCCCCATGGGAAAAGGAAAGTCTCCCCTAAGTTTTCCTTTGGGGGGGGAAATAGACTTCCGCGCACGTTTAGCTGAAATGCTGGCCGTTTGGAGTTCGCTGAAACTGGCATAAGACACAACTGTTAAACGATGCCTCGACTAAGGCCCGAGCTAGAGAAAGTTTTGGCCTACTAGAAGACCTCGGTTTAGTTCAAATACCAGCTTCTGAATGAAGCTGCTGCGCGAAAATATTCCAATATTTGGATCGTTCTTGTGTTCGTCCTTGTTTTGCCCGGAAAGTATCCAAGGAAAATTCCTAGATTATAGCCTGCGTTGGCTTCCAAACTTTACAGAGGGATGTATATTTATTAGGCTGATGAAGGAGGGAGAGGGAGAGGGGAAGGAAGGAAAATGAAGGAGGGGGAGAGGCAGAGGGAGAGCGGAAGGAGGAAGGAAGGATAAAGAAAGAGAGAAAAGAGAAAGGAAAGAAAGAGAAAAGGGTAAAGAAGGGGGAGAAGGAAAGAAAGAGAAAGAGAGAGAGAAAGAGAGAGAGACAAAAGAAAGAGAAAAGAAAGAATTAGAAAGAAGGGAGGGAGGAGAAGGAAAGAAAGAGAAAGAAAGAAAAATGAGAAAAGAAGAGAAAAGAAAGAAGAAAGAAAAGAGAGAAGAGAAAAAGAAAGAAAAGGAAAAGGAAAGCTTTCCTCCTTAACTTGCTTGAAAGGAAGGGCAATAAACATCTCAAAGAAGGACAATCCCACTCAGGTTTCGGACATTTTCACGCGGCTTTGGAGGTCAAAAGCCGCGTCCAGATCTTCTCCGCTCCATTTCCTCGGGAAAGGGGCTAAACGGAGGAAAGACCCCAGCTTCATTCCGGCCGAACAGCCAGGCCCTTCGTGGCTCCCTGAAGGCGGAGCTATAAAAACGGGGGACCCTTTCCCGCGTTCTCTTTTGGGGAGGCTGAAGGCGTCCATCGGATTTGACAGCTAGAAAATCCATTTCCGTCCCCAAACATCCTTTAGAAGGATCGCGAATAATAAAAGGTCGTGACTCTTTCTTTCTTTCTTTCTTTCTTTCTTTCTTTCTTTCTTTCTTTCTTTCTTTCTTTCTTTCTTCCTTCCTTCCTTCCTTCCTTCCTTCCTTCCTTCCTTCCTTCCTTTTTTTTTTTTACATTTCAAGTGTACGGACTCGCTCTGTTCTGCAAGCGAGCCGGGAGATGGAAGGGGTTTCACTCTGGATCGGGGTTCTAAGCAAGACCGTTTCAAGCTTCCCCGCCTCCAGATTAAATTCAATGCTGAACAAACGGGCTCCCCGCGGACCCCTGTCTCCGTGTTGCAGAACACGTGAACTCCTCGTTCAGGAGAACTTTATATTTCCCCGAGATCCGAATTCAAACTGAGGGCCGGTGATCACGGGAACACCAAACGCTGCTTTAATATATTTCTCTTTTCTTCCTCTTTAATATTACGGACCAGGATGTCTGCCTTGTGGACAATTTTTCTTTCTTTCCTTCCTTCCTTCTCCTTCTTTAACTTTTTCTCTTTCTTTCCTCCCCCCCCGCCCCCCAGCATCTCTTCTTCTCTCTACTCCCGGCGCCGCTGCCTTCTCCAAGCCAGCTGAGCTCCAATCGTGGTTTGAATCTCGAATTCGAATTGGGGAAACTCCGACCTGACTTTGCAACACCTTGAACTTCAAGTCTGTGGAGATTCTCAGCCATCCAGGTCATGGTTGTCCCAAAGGTGCTTTTTCAGGAGGCAACTGGACTTTCTTGGTTTTTCTTTTGAAGACGTTTCGCTTCTCATCCAAGAAGCTTCTTCAGCTCTGACTTCCATTCCCCACTATCCTGTCAGAGCTGAAGAAGCTTCTTGGAGGAGAAGCGAAACGTCTTCAAAGAAAAAAAAACACAAGAAAGTCCAGTTGCCTCCTGAAAAAGCACCTTTGGGACACCCTGAACTCCATTTCTGCGTTTGTCGGAAACCATAAATAGATCCCATGGGATTCCCTCCCTTGAGTTCTCATAACAGGTTAAAGCCACCGAAGGAAGGAGGAGAAGAAGAAGAAGAAGAGGGTGGGAGGGTTGACACTAGCCAAGCTGACAAGCTTAACAGCTGCTAAACCTTGTCCCGAGTTGGAGATTAGTCAAAAGTTGTGTGGATCCAAGCTAAGGTCGAATTGCAGATCCATCACTCTCTTTAATTCTAGAGGGCTTCACAGAAGAAGGGCGAGAATAAAATCTGGAGATTAGGGAGGTCGGACAAGATATGGCTGCCTAGGAATGGCTTACGGTTTTCTCTAGCCAAGGGTCTATTTTTAGGGTCTATGGAGATTCTCAACCATCCAGGTCATGGTTGTCCTAGAGTCGTTTTTCATACTTGTTCAGTTCATACACAACTGAACAAGCTGAAGTGAAACGTTTTCAAAGGGGGGGGGGGAGCCAAGAAAATCCAGTTTCCTTTTGGAAAAAGCACCTTTGGGTTATTTTTAGGGGTTTTTATGCTATATTTGATGGTTCTTGAAGCTTTATACTGATTACTGTGAGCCACTCCAGGTTTGCAGGTCTGAATGAAAGACATGAATGAATGAATGAATGAATGAATGAATGAATGAATGAATGAATGAATGAGTAGGGATCGCTAGGATTGTGTCGTAAACCTACAACACAAAGAAATCAAAGCCGTCCAATGAAATAAACCGGAGCTGTCCTCTTCAAAACAGACCTCAAGCTAACCGTGTCCCCTAACACCATCCCGAATTTGCTCCAAGGAATATTCCATTTCTTCTCAATATCTTCTTGTATCATATTCTAACCATAGCTTGCTTATCCCTCACGGTCCCCAAAGCCCAGGAAAGCTGGGAAATTAGAGAGAGTCCTAATTTTTTTTACCCATCCGCTCCCATCCTTTCTTAGAGCTGTTTTGTGCCCGGAATTCACACAACAGTAAAGTCATGGTACACTAGGCCCTTTCATGTTGATTAGAATTATTCCTTCTAGCTGAGCAGATTTGCAAACAATAGATTCTTGGGTTCATTTACTATCAAGGAACTGTGAAAAAGGAGGCAGGTTCCATGGTTGTATGAATGAAGCCCACCTCTCTCTTCAGGTATACATCACAGAACATAGAATAATAGAGTTGGAAGGGACCTTGGAGGTCTTCTATCCAGTCCAACCCCCTGCTCAAGCAGGAGACCGTATACCATTTCAGACAAGTGGTTGCCCAATCTCTTCTTAAAAGCCTCCAGTGATGGAGCACCCACAACTTCTGGATGGAGCACCCACAACAGTGGGAACATTCCATTGTTCCCACTGTTATGAAATTTCTCCTTAGTTCTAGGTTGCTTCTCTCCTTGGCTAGTTTCCATCCATTGTTTCTTGTCTTGCCTTCTGGTGCTTTGTAGGAGCCTCATCTTTGTAGGAGCCTCTCAAAGATTGGAACAGTGCTATCATGTCACCCCTAGTCCTTCTTTTCATAACATCAAAAGAGAAGAGGGTTGAGATCTTGGTTTCTGACTATTATCTATGAGGCAACCCTATCTGGAGACAACTCTGTTGAAGTGACAAAGCTTCTGGAAAGTTAAAGCAGCCACAAGAAAAAGGCAACATAGTAGGAACTGGTGTGTGTGTGTGTGTGTGTGTGTGTGTGTGTGTGTGTGTGTGTGTGTGTGTGTGTGTGTGTTTTAATCTTCTCTTGGACTAAACCAGCTTCTTGGATGTTCTGCTAAGAGCAGCCGAGAAAATGAATCTAATCTAATTAAGAGTGGCGATAAAAGTACACCAAGATAATGTGGTATGTCTTAGTTGTAATCAAAGGCTTCATTGAGAATTCATTGAGAATTCTTTCAGGGCTAAATCAATGGGCTTGCTCTCTCCAAGGCTTAAATATAGCCCCAAGACTGCATTCACACAACAAACAGAACTGGGTGGTAAATTAAGTCATTTCCCCCGCTTCACACAAGCTTCCATGAAACAAACGGACGGACGGACGGATCATGTGCCATCAAATCCAAAGTAGAAACATTCACACAATGGGGTCTAAACAACAGTTAAGAGGTTGTGCTTATCTTTCACACCTGGCCAGACCTTCTCCACAATGTGGAGATGTCAGAATAGCTGCATTCCCACCGCTGGCTTAACCCGCTTTGTCATTTAACCCGCAAAACTGAAAACCATGCAATGGTGAAGTAGGTTGGCTCACCCAACCTGCTAAGCTATGCATCTCTGCAAACCCCACCAAGAAAGAGAATAACCAACCTTGCCACAACCAGACTGTCTTGTTTAAATAATAGAATAGAATAGAATAGAGTAGAGTAGAGTAGAGCAGAGTAGAGTAGAGAAGAGTAGAGTAGAGTAGAGAAGGGTAGAGTAGAGTAGAGTAGAGTAGAGTAGAGTAGAGTAGAGTAGAATAGAATAGAATAGAATAGAATAGAATAGAATAGACTAGACTAGACTAGACTAAAATAGGAATAGGTATAGGAATAGGAATCGGAATGAATAGAATAGAATAGAATAGACTAGAATAGAATAGCAGAGAATAGAATAGAATAGAAGAACAGAGTTGGGAGGGACATTGGAGGTCTTCTAGTCCAACCCCCTGCGCTTTGCGCATGCGCAGAGGGTAAAAGAACCCAAATGGCGGTGTCCGGGCGGGTGGGCGGAGCCTCGCGCTACCTTGGCGACCAGTTCTACGGCGACCAACAGGCACAAGCGAACCGGGAGCATTTCACTCCATTCTCCAACTCTGGAGCTGTTTGAGAAGAGTCAGGACAACCACTGCTCAAAGATAACAGAATAACACAATGACAGAGATGGAAGGGACCTGGGAGCTCTTCTAATCCAACCCCCTGCTCAAGCAGGAAAACCCTATACAATTTCAGACAAATGGTTGTCCAATCTTTCTTAAAAACCTCTGGTGATGGAGCATTCACAACTTCTGGAGGCAAGTTGTTCCACTGATTCATTGTTCTAACTGTCAGGAAATTTCTCCTTAGTTCTAAGTTGCTTCTCTCCTTGATTAGTTTCCATCCATTGCTTCTTGTCTTGCCTTCAGGTGCTTTGGAGAATAGCTTGGCTCCCTCTTCTTTGTGGCAACCCCTGAGATATTGGAACACCGCTATCATGTCACCCCTAGTCCTTCTTTTCATCAGACTAGACATACCCAGTTCCAGCAACCGTCTTTATAAGTTCCCACCTTCAGAATTCTTATTCCAGAATAAGAATATTCTGGAAATTTGTGCATGTACAGTGTGTGTATGTACAGGAGTCTGAGCTCCTTGGAAAAGACAGCTGTCTGCGAGATCAAGCACTGTATTCTTTTGCAGGCCAGCTAGTCTCTGGGTGACACCTCCCCTTTCTTCTCCAAGTTCATTCCGCTTGATCGATGGCAGAGGTCACTCGGTCCACAATTAGGTCAATAAAATCAATGTTTATTCCTCTGTTGGGCCTGAAAGCTCATAAATTCTTCTCCCAGATTAGCTGAGCAGGAGGAAGGGAGAGGAAGTGCCTCTCTCCTTTAACCTTCCCTCCCCCAACTTTCCATTTAATACAGAAATAATCCACTAGCAGTGATTTCTCCTGAGTGCACCCACACATTAGGTATTGGAGGCATACCCACAACGGCTTAACCTCGTTATTTCATTAACTTATTTTTCTCAGTTTGTGCAATAAAGTAAAGCATACGTTAACTAGTTGGGCTAGGTTTGCACAACAAGCTAAGTAAGCCACAAACCAGCCGGCCCAACGAAATTGTAACTTGAAGTTTAAGCGCCTTTGCAATCGTATTTCGGGGAACCTAAGAGTTGGATGAAAGTTACTTCACACTTTCCAGAACTCTTAAACGAGAGAAAAGCAGAGAGCTGGGTTACTAGCACACTGACCAACCTGGGCTCCGACTCTCAGAATTCTCCAATCAGAATTGGTTTTCCTTTTTTTAAAAAAAATGCATTAATTTTCTTCTGTAGTTGTGTAAGTTCTACTTATATACCTTCATAAAATCATTGGGGGGGGGGGGAACCCAGAATTCTCCAGCCAGATTGGTCATTCCTGAGACTTCTGGGAGTCCACACATTTGGAAGTCGAAAAGGTTGGGGAATGTGGTGTGGTTAGCGTAAACCCGTAGTAAGTCTGGAAAGCATATTATTCCCAAGGTGACTTTGTGGTTCCCCCCCCCTCCAAGACTGTTTAATCACTATAAAATCACAAACTGGTTCCATTTAATTCAGAGGACTTAACCTGTGGCTAATATAGATTTATATTTCAATAAACAGGGATAAGGCTGAATCTTGAATCCTGAATTCTTTATACTACAGTAGTTGTGGCTCTCCATAACCTGATCAGTAATTTCCCAGCGTTCCCCCCCCCCCCGTTTATCCCATGTTTGTATTTTACTGCTGTATTAGAATTTTAGAATACTGCAATCTTAAAACTTTTGGCTTATAAAACTTATAACTTCTTTATAGTTATAGACAAGTAAGCAAGATCTCAGAAGTTAGTTATTTTTCCTTTTACTATTTATCCTTCTATTATCCTTCTATTATTCTATTTTACTATTACCCTTCTCATCTTTCCTATTACCTTCTCCTATTGGTATCTTATGATATTACTTTGTTGTTTTGCAGAGCTTGTGTACCGGAGACAAATTTCTTGTGTGTCCAATCACTTGCCCAATAAAGAATATGTTTTATTTTCTCCTGCTCCATAACCCCAAAGTTAAATGTAATAAGACTGGCTAATTTTCTGTATGGACTAGCATGGGACGTGCAGTCTTGATTTCAAGTACTATGTGCCAGAAAGCTGGTGCCAACTATTAACGGCCAGAAAAAAAATCCACCACGAAACTCATATAAAAACTGCAGGAGCCCATAAAAAAATATCACCTGGTGATATCCTTAATTCAAGATCTGCAAAAGCCTTCAGGTATCTGAATCTCATCCGAGCTTTCTTTAATACAACAAAGTGATCTCCATTTTTCACGTTAAGCTTCCAGGAAAATGAGAGAGAGAGAGAGAGAAAAAAGAGAAACAAAAGAGAAGTTTGAAGAAATTAAATCATTTAATGTTGAAGAAATTAAATCACGGATGGAGAAACGGAATGGTGAAGGGAAATAAATGCACATATAGGGAAGGGAGCACACGGGGGCATCGGCAGACAGTTTGGTCTAGTGGTTAAGACGCTGGACTTGGAGCAGGGAGCCCTGAGTTCTAGTCCTGCTTTGGTGGACACAGGAGTCAATGGGATAAAATGTCTATGGAGTTTCTCCGTCATCCAGGTCATGGTTGTCCCAAAGGTGCTTTTTTCAAGAGGGCCGCTGGACTTTCTGGTTTTGCTTTGAAGACGTTTCGCTTCTCATCCAAGAAGCTTCTTCAGCTCCGACTGAACGATCATTCCCCACCATCCAAGTCAGAGCTGAAGAAGCTTCTTGGATGAGAAGCGAAATGTCTTCAAAGAAAAACAAGCGAGCGAATGAAATCGAATGGCTTTCACCGGGTCATTTTAAAAGCGAGCGGTTGCATTCACACGTGTTAAGCGTCGTTTGGGGTGGGGGGATTGTGATTTAGGCAGGCTGGTGAATTTATTTATTTTGTTCTGTGGTTCTTGCACCTTCCTGCAAGATTGACGTGGAGAGTGGGGAAGTGGGGAAAATGTCCTTCACACACTTCTCAGGATTGTTCCGGGGGAAATTGGAAAAGTCGAGGCTGGTTGCGGTCTAACACAAATGCTGGCTTTGAAACATTTGTGCGTTTCACATTTAGGGGATGGCGACCTTGATAAATTGGGGGCAGGGAAAAAAAATCTGATTTTTCCGCGATTATTTTAACGGGGGAACCAATCTTTCCTGCGTCCGTTGGGTATGTATTCCGATTCGGCCACTTTCTCTCCAGATTTTTCGGTTAGAAATAATTAAAATAACTTCAAACCTCTCGGTTAAGTTCTGGAGTTTCGGCTCTGGTAATCATGACCTTGGCCTGGGCTCCATGAATCAATAATATTTATTCGGCTGGGGATGATAGGAGTGGATATCCAGTTCTCCGGAAGACACCTGGTTTGAGAGAGGAGGAGTGATGATATTTTCAGTTTCTTCCTGTTTTGAGTTTTATTTCCCTGTCTGCACAACGAAGAGAGCAAACTCTCTTGATGGAGCCTTGGAAAGAGAGAAAATACCCTTTGGGTGGTGGTGGTTACAGTTTCTGGAGGGTCCGAAAGGAAGAGTGATGCAAGCGGGGAGCGGGGAGCCGGAACGGGCCCCGGGGGGGGGGGAAACCTCGGGAGCGAAGCTGGAGAAGGATAAAAGACCCGAGAGAGCAAAGCGCCCACTTCGTGGCCCCCAAATGCCAAAGGGTTGGCATGAAGACGCTGCTGGTGGGAGGGTTAGAAGGGGAGAAACCCTAGCTGCAATCGGATCAGCTGCGTGGCTTTAATTTTGTTTGGAAGATACCTGGAAAAGCAAAGGAAGGGTGAAATTCGGAGAAAATTACAGGGAAGGAAATGAAGGATAGAAAGTAGGTAGGAAAAGGGAGGGAAGGAAGGAAGGAAGGAGATAAAGGAGAAGAAGCGAGAGGGTTGGAGGGAGGGAGTAAGCAAGAAGGAAAAAAAAGGGAAGGATTTAAAGAAATGAAGGAAGGAAGGAAGGAGAGAAAGGAGAAGAAACGAGAGGGTTGGAGGGAGGCAGAAAGGAGGAAGGAAGATAAGAAGAAAAGAAATTAAAGCGAAGAAATTAGGAAAAGGAAAGAAAGAGGGAAGGAAGGAATGAAGGAAATTAAAGAGAAAGGAGAAGAAGTGAGAGGGCTGAAGGGAGGGAGTAAGCAGGAAGGAAATAAAGGCAGGGATTTAAAGAAATGGAAGGAAGGAAGGAAGGAAGGAAGGAAGGAAGGAAGGAAGGAAGGAAGGAGAGAAAGGAGAAGAAACGAGAGGGTTGGAGGGAGGCAGAAAGGAGGAAGGAAGATAAGAAGAAAAGAAATTAAAGCGAAGAAATTAGGAAAAGGAAAGAGAGGGAAGGGAATGAAGGAAATTAAAGAGAAAGGAGAAGAAGTGAGAGGGCTGAAGGGAGGGGGTAAGCAGGAAGGAAATAAAGGCAGGGATTTAAAGAAATGGAAGGAAGGAAGGAAGGAAGGAAGGAAGGAAGGAAGGAAGAGGAAAAGAGGGAAAGGAAAAGAACTTAGAGGGCTGTGGAGGGAGGGAGAAAGTAGGAAAGATAAAGAAGGAAGGAAATTAAAGAGAGGAAGGAAAGATGGGAGCATGGGGCATAAGTAAAGCAATCAAAGAGGGGTAGGGAGGGAGGAAAGAAACGGGGGGGGGATGGGAACAAGGGAGCCTCGGATTTTAGTTCATGCGAGGCTCTGGCAGCCCGAGCGGATCTGTCACTTAACCTGCCGCGCTGGTTGAGCGTTTAATGCGTCCATTAAATCACAGCCTGGGAAAAGCAAGCTCTCCGCTCTTCTTCTCCCCCCCCCCCGCGGGAGAAATGGTTTTTCTAAGCAGGATTAAACATCTCAGGCTGACAAGTGACGAGATAAATTGAAATTCATTAGGCGCTGCTCTCGCCCGGCTTCGGTGGCGGTGGAAGGAGGCGAGGCCCCGGGTCGCCGCAGCCTGGCTTCTCCGGGAGCGAGTTCGGTTTGGGCTGATCAACCTGCAGAGCAGGTAACATCAAAGCGAGTTTGGTGTGGAAGGTGTCGGGGTGGGGAGGGCGTCAGTTCTGCAAGCCCTTTCCCATTCTCCTTTCATAGGAAACGGGGGTTTCTCCTGGTAGCTACGGTCGGCCAGGACTAAACGCGTTGCCTTCCTCCACTGATTAAACTTTTTGTTGGTTTGAGCTGTGTTTTGCGTTCAAGGGGGACGTGTCAGGAAGGCAAGGAGAACTGTTAAATTTTCGGCTTGAAAATAATCGATGTTGTGTGTGTGTGTGTGTGTGTGTGTGTGTGTGTGTGCGTGCGTGTGGAGAGAGAAAACAACCACTCAAACAGGCGAAGAGAGAATGTAGTGGGGAAGGAATGAAGGAATGAAGGAATGAATGAAGGAAGGAAGGAAGGAAGGAAGGAATGACTGATGGAGCCATGGTGCTCTCTTGAGCTTGGTGGTTTCCTTGTAGACATTTCATGACCCAACTTGGGGATATCATCAGTGCTAGAAGGGAGTGGGGTTTGTGGAGAGAAGGAGGAGAAAACGGGGAAAGGAAGAGGAGGAGGTGGAGGAAGGAAGGAAGGACGGAAGGACGGAAGGGAGGAAGGAAGGGTTAAGTTATGGGGAAGGAAGGAAGGAACGAGTTATGGGGTGAGAGGAAGGAAGGAACGAGTTATGGGGTGAGAGGAAGGAAGGAAGGAAGGAAGGAAGGAAGGAAGGAAGGAAGGAAGGAAGGAAGGAAGGAAGGAAGGAAGGAAGGGCGGAAGGACGGAGAGAAGGAGAAAGGGAGAAGGGAGGGGAGGCCGGTGGGAGGGGAGGGAAGAAAAAGAGGGAGGGAGGGAGGGAAGGAAGGAGAGACTGATGGAGGTAGGGAGTAGGAAAGAGGAAAAAGAGGAAGAGGAAGGGAGGTGGAGAAGGGAGGAAAGAAAGAGAGTGAGGGAGTGAGGGAAGGAAGGAGAGACTGATGGAGGTAGGGAGTAGGAAAGAGGAAGGGAGTAGGAAAAAGAGGAAGAGGAAGAGGAAGAGGAAGAGGAAGGGAGGTGGAGAAGGGAGGAAAGAAAGAGAAGGAGGGAGGGAAGGAAGGAGAGACTGATGGAGGTAGGGAGTAGGAAAGAGGAAAAAGAGAAAGAGGAGAGGAAGGTGGAGAAGGGAGGAAGGACAAAGAGAGGAAGAGGAAGGAAGGGAGGGAGTGGAGGGGTGTTTGGATCAAAGTGAAAAGAAAACACTGTGTGTGAAAGGGAATGGAATGGATGGACTCTGTCAAGGCCATGCCTGCTGGCTGGCACATGCTCCAGTTCTTGAGATGACAGCCCCCATTCACCGCAAAAGCTCATTTCCAGAACCTGCCATCCTGTGGAAGATGGAAAGACTCCTTAGCAGGGAGGGTGGAGATAGGGGATTTCCACGGGACCTTGGGTCAGATCCCTCAGCCTCCCTTTGGTCTTCTCAGCTGAGAGAACTTACAGGAATAGATGGATAAGAAGATAGAGAGATGCCAAAATGTGGAAATACAGTATCTGGTCTTCCAGCTGCTGGATTGAAACTCCCATCATCTCCCACGGTTGACCCATCTGGCTAATGCTAATGGCGGCCAACTGAGAAGCCACCTTGAGTATGACGATGGAGAAGAACGATGAGAGGCCACAAAGAGATAAAGAAGCAAATAAAATAAGAAGCTCAAGACATCCATTCCCACTTTAGCAGAACATCTTCCACAGCTCTTTTTTACCTGCAAGGTGAACATCCTTGTATTTCCCAGATTGGGGATTGAGGTGTGATAGTTCTGGATCCCAGATCTGGGGGGCAAAAATCGGTGTCTTTTGGCTGCCATCCAGCATCTACTTGGACTTCTGCAGCCCAGATCTGGTAGATCTCCAGAACCACATCTTTCCTTTAACTCAGGGCAAAGAACACCTCCCATCATATTCACATGTATGGAATGGGCAAGGATGGTGGGATTGGGAGGGGAGGCTGCTTAACCCTTCCACAGTTATAACAGCCAGTTTGTCTACTTTGATGAGAGGAAGGAAGGAAGGAAGAAAAGAAAGAAGGATCAAGAAAAAGAAGAGAGTGATTAAGGAAGATAGGATCAAGAAAAGGAAGGAAGGATCAAAAAAGAAGGAAGGAAGGAAGGATCAAGAAAAAGAAAGAAGGAAGGAACAAGAAGAAGGAAGGAAAGATCAGGAAGGAAGGAAGGAAGGAAGGAAGGAAGGAAGGAAGGAAGGAAGGAAGGATCAAGAAAAAGGAGGGAGGGATCAAGG
>QLTV01001115.1:311038-321544 GCA_003457575.1 Thermophis baileyi
TTTAATGAAAAGAAGGACTTTATTATATCCCATCCCAATGTCCCAATATTTGAGGGACTGCCACAAAGAAGAGGGGGGTCAACATATTTTCCAAACACCAGAAGACAAGACAAGAATCAATGGATGGAAACTAATCAAGGACAGAAGCAACCTAGAAGTAAGGAGAAATTTCCTAACAGTGAGAACAAATCAACCAGTGGAACGGCTTGCCTTAAGAGGTTGTGGGTGTCCCATCACTGGAAGCTTTTAAGAAGAGATTGGACAACCATTTGTCAGAAATGGTATAGGGTCTCCTGCTTGAGCAGGGGATTGGACTAGAAGACCTCCCTTCCAACTTGTTATTCTATTATTCTCCGTACTACTTTGTATCTGACATTTCTGTTGGTTGGAACATACTTATTAGTTGTAGGTAAAATATTTCTCCTTATTAACCAAAGCATACTGAGGTCCAAGGGAACATTGAAAGCCACGATGGTTGAAATCATAGATTTTGGCACCCGGAAGCACCCATGATTCTCATAAAGATGAGATATGAATTAACCGTCTTCATCTTTTTTAATTTTTTAACAAAAAAAAATATCCATCTTCTTCCATTCTCTCTCTGGATCGAAATATTTTTCTTTGAAGTTTCGCCAGATCTTACAATGGACCAAGGAGTTCAACTGTCAGCTTCATCTGAAAAAGAAACATCAGAAGCACCTCTTCATGGTGCTAGGCCAGATCCATCCAGTCCTATTTACATAGCTCTTGGACAGGAACTTTTTGCCAATGGCCTTTGATCTCTAAAACCCTTGTTGTTTCCATGGCAATGAGTTGTAGGCAGCACAATTATGAATGAGAGCTATTGTGCTCAAATCTCTAGCATACTCCTTCACAAAATTACGGGCGTTTATTCTGGAGAGCAGGAGTTTGATTACCTTGATGTAGAAATGGGGTTTTTTTTGGGGGGGGGTGTCATTTATTTATTCATTTGTCTCAGTGGGTCATATCAAGGAAGGAAGGAAGGAAGGAAGGAAAGAAGGAGAGGGAGGGAGGGAGGAAAAGAGAAGGAAGGAAGGAAGGAAGGAAGGAAGGAAGGAAGGAAGGAAGGAAGGAAGGAAGGAAGCAAGCAAGGAAGCAAGGAAGGAAGGAAGGAAAAGAGAAGGAAGGAAGGAAGGAAAAGAGAAGGAAGGAAGCAAGGAAGCAAGGAAGGAAGGAAAAGAGAAGGGAGGAAGGAAGGAAGGAAGGAAGGAAGGAAGGAAGGAAAGAAGGAAGGAAAGAAGGAAGGAAGGAAGGAAGGAAGGAGAGGGAGGGAGGGAAGGAAACAAGGAAAAGGGAGGGGAGAAAGGAAGCAAGGAAAATAGGAAGGAAGCAAGGAAGCAAGGAAAAGAGAAAGGAGGAAGGGAGGAAGGAAAGAAGGAGAGAGAGGGAAGAAGGGAAGGAAAGAAAGAAAGGAAGGAAGGAAGGAAGGAAGGAAGGAAAGGAAGGAAGGAAGGAAGGAAGGAAGGAACTTTATGTGTGTGAAAGCACACTTCTCTTTGCAATGAGACTAAAGGACTATTTGAAAGTTTAGATTCTTTCAATGCAAATTTGTAAATTAATTACTCCCCTCTTGAGAGGCTTAGTTGATGTATACAGAGAGACCCAAATCCACATCCACAAACATACATGAAACGAGACGGGGGACGGACGGACGACCAACGAATGGTCAGATCCCGCTAGTTTTTCCCCTACCCTGATTCCCAGACATCTCTGCGGACCTAAATGGGAAGAAATTGAAGAATTCAGAAAGGACCTAGAGATTAGTGCTGAACAGGTTGGGGGTGGGGGGAAAGGACGCAGAGAGACGTATTCTTATGCCATATGACTTCATGACCTACCCACCCAAACTCCTGGACAGGAACAGAAGGGCCATTCAGAAGCAAGCTGGATTGTATCTTGGGGGCAAGAAGAGTCTGAAAAGGAAAGTTTTGACAGGTGAAATGACCTTAATATAATTAACCCTCTTCCTCTAAAATAAAGCCATATTCTTCACTTGGGTCTTTTTTTTCCACCCTCCACCCCTCCCTCCTGTTTGAGTAATGCAATCCAACACAACCCGACACAATAGAAGTGGAATGCACTTGGGGTTTCCTGGATCTCTGACATCTCCCCTTCTGGTCTACCATTGTGTAGGCACACACACACCAGACACACAGACACAGACACACACACTCAAACTGAAAGACAGGCTTCTGTAGCTAGGGGTATTGATCTTCACAACGTTTTCTTAAGGAGGGAGCTAAAAAGGAACACACGCTTCCCACCCCCTCCTTCGTTTCCCCATAATCGCCTGATTTGGCCTGGTCTCCCAATCCATCTTGATGAACCTTGGGACACAGATGTCAATAAGAATTAGATTGTCCCAGGGAGCTGGTCACTTAGGACTCCAGTTGTCCGTCTGCGGCGAGCAACCCCAAGTCCTCGGAGCTCTGATCTCAAATCAGGTTTGGCAGCAGCAATGAAAAGACATTGAATAATAACATTACCGGGGTGAGGGGAGATCAGGGGTAAACGCTCCTTTAAACAATGCGCAGGAGAAACGGAGAGTTGCGTTTGTGACAAAAAAAAGAAGAAAGAAAGAAAGAAAGAAAGAAAGAAAGAAAGAAAGAAAGAGGTCAGGGTGGAAAATGCTGGATGGCCAAGAGGCTGAGCAAAGGTCCCCAACATGCTTCGAACGCAGTTTTCTAGTAATGGGTAGAGAGAAGCAGATCACTCGATAAGTTGGATTGTAGAGAATATTTATAGCTCAGGGTGGAACTGTGGGATCCTTGGGACTAATTCATTCTGAGCCTTCCTGACTCCGTCGTTGCAGATTCAGGCTATTTGCTGGTATTCTGCTCTAGTGATAGGCCCCTTTTTCCATTTTTTAAAAATACTTGTCCTTTTTGTTCTTCAATTTGTCAGAGGGGTCTTTGTGCAACCATGCTGGTCTCATTTGGAGTCTCTTTTCTTTCTTTGTGGTAGTGCTTTTGTTTGGGCTTTTATGAATCTCGTTTTTCAGAGTATCCAAAGATTCCTGTACTGTTTCGTCCATGGAATTCTTCCTATTCTTTCTCTTGGTTTGTTGAAGTCATCTCTCTTAAAGTGTGAAACAGTTTGTTGAAGTCATCTCCAGTGGTGAAATCCATTTTTTTTACTACTGGTTCTGTGGGCGTGGCTTGGTGGGCGTGGCAGGGGAAGGATACTGCAAAATCTCCATTCCCACCCCACTCCAGGGGAAGGATGTTGCAAAATCCCCATTCCCTCCCCACTCCTGGGGGAAGGATACTGCAAAATCCCCATTCCCACCCCACTCTGGGGCCAGCCAGAGGTGGTATTTGCCGGTTCTCCGAACTACTCAAAATTTCCGCTACCGGTTCTCCAGAACCTGTCAGAACCTGCTGGATTTCACCCCTGGTCATCTCTCTTGGATGTGTGAAACATGGTCTGACTTTATTCAGTTACCTGTGCCTGCATTATGATGAATTCTAATACAACGTGGTCTCTCTCTCACCTCCAAAGTTCCTACAACTTCCATTCCCTCAACTATTTCATCCCTATTAGTAAGAATTAAGTCCAGTGTAGCTGACCCTCTAGTTTCCTCCTCCACCTTTTGGGAGATAAAGTTGTCAGGTAGGCATGTCAGAAACCTGTTTGATCTCCCTCTCTCTGAAGAGTTAGTTTCCCAGTTGATGTCAGGCACTTAGGAAATAACTGTGAGCATGTCTGTGGAGATTCTCAGTCATCCAGGTCATGGTTGTCCCAAAGGTGCTTTTTCAAGAGGCAACTGGACTTTCTGGTTTTTGTTTGAAGGCATTTCAGCTTCTCATCCAAGAAGCTTCTTCAGTTTTCAGTTCAGTTCTTCTTCAGAGCTGAAGAAGCTTCTTGGATGAGAAGCGAAACGTCTTCAAAGAAAACCAGAAAGTCCAGTTGCCTCTTGAAAAAGCACCTTTGGGACAACTGTGAGCATGGTTGTTTTCTTGCAGACATTTCATTACCAAACTAGGTAACATCATCAGTGCTAGTCAGGAGTTTGCTTGTTGGAAGGTCACAAAAGCAGATCGCATGAAACCGCAGCCGTCATAAATATGAACCAGTTGCCAAGCCTCTGAATTATAATGACGTGACCCTGGGGATGCTGCCAATGTCATAACTGTGAAAAACGGTCATAAGTCAATTTTTCAGTGTTGTTATAAACTTCAAACGGTCACTAAATGAACTGTTGTAAGTTGAGGACTACCTGTATTAGATTCTGTCTTAGCCACTTATTTTTTTTAATTTTTTAATTTAAAAAAAAATAAAACTCAATTTTTCCATTTCATTGGAACGTTTCGGCACAGATTTGTGGCTTTTTGCAAACTCTCCACCATGCAAGTAAAGGCTGACATAGTTTGAAAAATCCTTCCAGTATAATCCAGTTTGGTAGGTCATCACACCATCACCCCCTCTTCAAAATTGTAAATAGGCAATGGGAAGAAAAATGTCCGATCTAATTAAGACCAGTTGAAATGTATGGAGACTGGATTCTCCCAGTGGGACTGATCGGGGGTTCAAGAGGTTAAAAAGAGGAATGTTCTGTCTAATAACAGAAAATCAGGGCTGGAGGCACACTTTCTTCATCCGGTATTTAGGGCAAATTAGTTGACAGAGCCGAAGAAACACAACAGGGGAGGGCACCGGTTCTGATGGGAAGAGCAGAAAGGTGTGGAATTTACATGTTTCTGATCACTTGCGCCCATCTGAGCTGGAAGACAAGAGAAGTGATGAAGTAAAAAAGAAGCCAACAAAATAAATAGTCTAATTCAGATAAGGGCTGCAGATGGCCAGCCACCTCTTGTTTAGATTTAACAGAATACAGAGTAACTGAGCTGGAAGGAACTCTAGAGGTCTTCTAGTCCAACACCTTGCTCAGGCAGGAGACCCTAGACCATTTCAGACAAGTGGCTGTCCAGTCTCTTCTTGAAAACCTCCAGTGCTTTTCTTTTCATTGTCTATTTTACTGTTATAACAGAATAATAGAGTTGGAAGACCTTGGAGGTCTTCTACTCCAACTCTCTGCTCAAGTAGGAGACTCTATATCTGTGATGGCGAACCTATGGCACGTGTGCCACAGGTGGCACGCGGAGCCATATCTGAGGGCACGCGAGGCGTTGCCCTATGTCAGCTCCAGTGCGCATGTGCGTGCTGGCCAGCTGATTTTTGGCCTTCCAGAGGGCGAGGGAGGCTGTTTTCGCCCTCCCCAGGCTTCAGGAAAGCTTCCGGAGCCTGTGGATGGCGAAAAATGGACCCAACCGGCCTACTGGAAGTTTGGAAACAAACTTCCGGTAGGCCCATTGGGCCATTTTTCACCCTCCCCAGGCTTCAGGAAAGACTCCTGAAGCATGGGGAGGGCAAAAACGACCCAACGGGCCTACCGGAAATCCGGAGGCTTCAGTGAGGCCTGCACACATGTGCAGGGGGGAAGCACAGGGGGAGGGGGTTGTGCGTGCATGCGCGGGGGGGAGGACATTGCATATGGGTGTGGGCACGCACGCACGCGTGCCCTTTTGGCACCCGACGGAAAAAAGGTTCACCATCACTGATATCGGCCATAGTGGTGATAATACCCACGGGCCTACCGGAAGTCCGGAGACTTCAGTGAGGCCTGTGTGCATGCGCGGGGGGGCAGCACAGGGGGGGCGCGCATGCACGGGGGGGAGGGCATTGCATTATGGGTGTGGGCACGTGCGCCATTTTGGCACCCGAGCAAAAAAAGGTTCGCCATCATTGCTCTATATCATTCCAGACAAGTGACTGTCCAGTCTCTTCTTAAAATCTTCCAGTGTTGGAGCATTCACAACTTGTGGAGGCAAGTTGTTCCACGGATTAATTGTTCTCACTGTCAGGAAATTTCTCCTTAGTTCTAGGCTGCTTCTCTCCCTGATTAGTTTCCATCCATGGCTTCTTGTCCTGCCTTCAGGTGCTTTGGAGAATAAATTGACCCCCTCTTCTTTGTTGCAGCCCCTCAAATATTGGAAGACTGCTCTTCTGTCACCCCTGGTCCTTCTTTTCACTAAACTAGCCATACCCAGTTCCTGGAACCATTCTTCGTATGTTCGAGCCTCAAGGCCTTTAATCATCTTTATTGGTCTTCTCTGCACTCTTTCCAAAGTCTCAACATCCTTTTTGTATTGTAGTGAGCAAAACTGGATGCAGTATTCCAAGTGTGGCCTTACCAAGGCATTATAAAGTGGTATTAACACTTCACGTGATCTTGATTCTATCCCTCTGTTTATGCAGCCTAGAACTGTGTTGGCTTTTTTGGCAGCTGCTGCTGCACACTGCTGGCTCATATTTAATAGCGCCCAATGTTCAAGTCTGTCAAGATCCTTCTGTATCTTGAGCCTATCTTATGTTTACACTTCTTTTCATTTCTGTTTTGATTATTGTAAGCCTCCTAGAGTAGCTTCACAGCAAAATAGGTGACGAATAAATGTAACAAACTCCTCAACCTACAACCACAACTGAGGCCAAATTTTTTGTTGCTAAGCGAAAAATGTGTTAAGTGAGTTTCCCCCCTTTTTACGACCTTTCTTGCCACAGTTGTTAAGTGAATCCTGGCAGCTGTTAAGCTAGTTCCATGTTTGTTAAGTGAATCTGGTTTCCCCATGGACGTTGCTTGTCAGAAGGTTGCAAAAGGGGATCACATGACCCTGGGACACTGCAACCGTCATAAATGTGAGTCAGTTGCCTGAATGTCGATCACGTGACCACGGGGATGCTGCAAACGGCCGTCAGTGTGAAAAATGGTCGTAAGTCACTTTTTTTTTCCAGGGAGGTTGTAACTTTGAACGGTCAGTAAATGAACTGTTGTAAGTCAAGGACTACCTGTAATCATAATAATTTCCAAGAGAAAATAACAAAAAGAAATCAGTTTGATGGGCCAGGAATATAAAGAGTCAGGAAAGGAGCAGGTGATGGAGTCCAATCTAATAGGAAGAAAATAAAAACAATTACCATTGAAGTTCAAGAACAGAAATCAAGGAAACCTCCCCCATGATGAGTTGGGGACCGGGATGTTGGGGTGGGGGGGCGTTGCTTTCTTTAAATTGGGATGTCAAGACATCAAGGAAGCTGTAGAAGGATGGAAAAACAGAAGGAGGGAAAAATTTACAGATGCGCGCGCACACACACACACACACACACACAGGCAAACACATCAAATGAATCCCAGCCATCTGACAACTATTAAATAAGATCAAAAGCACCACCCAATATATCATTCCCCACCCCCACCCCCCAATCCTGGAGTAAAGTAGGACCACAAAAGGTTCTTTTAACCAAGAAGAAAACAGAAAACAAGTTTCACGTCAATGTAATTGAGTTGGTGTGTAATTCTAATCAGACTAAAATGGGTAGTTTGGGGTTAAATATGTTGTAGGCTTTGAGGGGGGCGGGAGAGTGTGGGTTGTCAACCGCACAAGAGGCTTTGGATAATTCAGGGTTACTATGATGATGGGTGAATCCAGTGAACTGGTCAACTGTTGAGGAAGGTAGGATGAAATTAACAGAATAACAGAGTTGGAAGGGACCTTGGAGGTCTTGTAGTCCAACCTCCTGCTCAGGCACTCTATACCATTTCAGACAAATGGCTGTCCAATCTCTTAAAAATTTCCAGTATTGGAGCACCCACAACTTCTGGAGGCAAGTTGTTCCACTGGTTAATTGTTCTCACTTTTAGGAAATTTCTCCTTAGTTCTAGGTTGCTTCTCTCCTTGATTGGTTTCCATCTGTTACTTCTTGTCTTGTCTCCAGGTGCTTTGTAGAATAGATTGACTCCCTCTTCTGTCGCAGCCCCTCAAATATTGGAACATAGCTATCATGTCCCCCCTGGTCCTTCTTTTCTCTAGACTAGACAAACCCAATTCCAGCAACCGTTCTTTATAGTCCCTCAACCATTCTTCGTATGTTTTAGCCTCCAGTCCCCAATCATCTTTGTTGCTCTTCTCTGCACCCTTTCTAGAGTCTCAACATCTTTTTATATATATATATATATATCGTGGCGACCAAAACGTTTGACCAAACAGGACTGGGGAAGGCCAAAAAAGAAGCCGGCCGGTTTACAAATCTGCTTTGTTAATAGCTTTGTAAACATTTATCCAGGGTGACAGCTGACGGGAACATGCGGCATTAATTAGAAGCAACGTCGCACATTGAGAGCAAAGTTAGAGCGGAGTTGGCTGGGTTTCCTGAGATTAACCACCGCGGGGCCAGCCAGATGTGCTGTGGCTGGATTTGAGGCCGGGATAGCTGTAGGCCTCTGCGCAGAATGGCAATGATAAAGCTTGCAGCAATCCCATAGGAGATACGAATAGGGACTATGGAAGCTGACAAGAAGCGTTGGGGCCTGGAGTGTGTGGGGCACTTCTTCTGGGGGCTAGAAAAAAGCCCCTTTCCAACATTCCCCGTGGCAGGTTGACATGTCCCTTCAACCCATCATCCATCATGATGCACAGAGATATATTTGTGCGAGGGGCAAAGAAAGAGAAGAAATTTGACGTGTAGAATAGCAGAGAGGGGTGGGGTTTTTTTCATAATACAGGTAGTCCTTGACTTACGACCACAATTCACCCCAAAATTCCTGCTGTTAAGCGAGACCTTTGTTGAGTGAGTTTTGCCCCATTTTACGACCTTTCTTGCCAGAGTGGTTAAGCGAACCACTGCAGTTGTTAAGTGAGTAACCCGGTTGTTAAGTGAATCTGACTTCTCCGTTGACTTGGCTCGTCAGAAGGTCGGCAAAGGGGATCGCGTGACCCCTGGGACACAGGAATGGACATAAGTACGAACCAGTTGCCAAGCGTCCGAATTTTGATCACGTGATCCTGGGGATGGTATAAAAATTGTAACTGTGAAAAAGGGTCATAAGTCACTTTTTTCAGTGCCGTTGTAACTTTGAATGGTCACTAAACGAACTGTTGTAAGTCGAGAACTACTACAGCTACAGCTTGGAAATCGAGCTAGTCCAGTCCCCCACCAGACCTCATCCAGTAGAAGTCAACCAAGTTGGAGGAGAAGAAGCAGCTAAGCTGGAACTCATTTGGAGCTCATTGAGACCACAACAGTTTTATTTATTTTAATTGATGTGCTCTGCCTGGAAATCTGATTAGAATAGAATAGAATAGAATAGAATAGAATAGAATAGAATAGAATAGAATAGAATAGAATAGAATAGAATAGAATAGAATAACAATAGAATAGAATAGAATAGAATAGAATAGAATAGAATAGAATAGAATAGAATAGAATAGAATAGAATAACAATAGAATAGAATAGAATAGAATAGAATAGAATAGAATAGAATAGAATAGAATAGAATAGAATAGAATATGAATAGAATAACATGAATAGAATAGAATAGAATAGAATAACAATAGAATAGAATAGAATAGAATAGAATAGAATAGAATAGAATAGAATAGAATAGAATAGAATAGAATAGAATAGAATAGAAGCCGGAAGGGACCTTGGAGGTCTTCTAGTCCAGCCCCCTGCTCAAGCAGGAGAACCTATACCAGTGATGGCGAACCTTTTTCTTCTTGCGTGCCAAAAATGGGAGTGTGGGTGCGCTAGTGTGTGCGTGTGCTGGCACACAACCCCCCCACACGCGCCACACTGCGCATGCGCGCATCCCTGTGCATGCGCTCCCCTGTTGGGCCATTTTTCACCCTCAGGCTTCCCTGAAGCCTCCGAAGTGCAAAAAACGGCCCAACGGGCAAACCGGAAATCCGTTTTTCCGAACTTCCAGTTTGCCCGTTGGGCCGTGCACTCTGGAGGGTTCAGGGAAGCCTCCTGAAGCCTGGGGAGGGCGAAAACTGCCTTCCCCAAGGCCGAAAATCAGCTGGCCAGCGCGCGCATGCGCACTGGAGCTGACATAGGGCAATGCCTCGCGTGCCCTCAGAAATGGCTCCGCGTGCCGCCTGTGGCACGCGTGCCATAGGTTCGCCATCACGGACCTATACCATTTCAGATAAGTGGCTATCTAGTTTCTTCTTAAAAACCTCCAGTGATGGCACACCCACAATCTCCTCCCCAACTTGTACGGCTCCCAACTGTAAAATAACCATAGTTGAGAGATAGTAGCCATCCCTGACTCACCCAGCGTGCTTTTGGGATAGACGGCGAATCTGGTTTTCCTTAATTCTAGGTTATTACGTTACCTCCTCCAGCCCATGATCGCTTTAAATCACGGCTTTAAGTCCATAATGTCATTATATACCCTTAGGTGGGAACCCAATCCCTCTCTATGCCTTCTTCGCCTGTGTGGTCTTCTCCAACATCTAGCACAAAGGCCCGTTTTTATCATCCTGTTTGAGAAGGGGAGGCGAAAAAAATTCAGGGTTACCTTTGAAGAAGAAGACAAATGAGGAAGCCCAGAATAACTATCTGGCCAATATTTTTCTCCTTCTTAAACAAACCCCCCTACTTTCGAAAGCTCTTCCGGGTACCCATTAAAAGCTTTTTAACCT
>QLTV01001115.1:321662-337758 GCA_003457575.1 Thermophis baileyi
CTAGAAATATTTGATGGGTTGGGGGGGGCGTTACAGTGCTGGGTACGTTGTGTGGGAGGGGGTGACCGGCCAGGCTTCATTTCCCTATCTTTCCTTCAGGCTTTTTCATCCATAATGGCATTAAATGTAAACAAGGATCAGGCGGAGGCCAGAAAGAGATTATGGGACTGGCAGAAGAGAAGAGAAGAGAAGAGAAGGGGAAACCGGCCTTTGAAACCCACAAGGAGAAGAAATGTGGAGGGAGGGACTGGTGGTTGCCCCGTTCCGTTGACCTGCTTTCTATAAACAACCTAACCAACGTTAAACACAGGGCTGGTCTGAAGGGGCTAAATGGTTTAAAAATGAAAGGGGCTCCGAAGGTCTTTGCCCTCGGTGGAACACACGGTTGGTCGCTTTTTTTTTTTTTTTGGTAATAGGCGTTTTGTTTTGATCTGGGTAACTGGCCTGATCCACCCCCCCCAAGAGAGAGAGAGAGAGCTGGAGGTGGGATGGCATTGTGAAGAAGAAGGCTCAGCTGTTTCTAAGTCAAGGTGCTAGTTTGCAACTGCCTCATGGAAGTCATCGGCCTGATCATTGTCGTCATCGTCGTCGTCGTCGTCATCATCATAATCTTATTCAATGTCATCATATTGCTTTATCCTTTTTGTCCTTCTCCATCTCCTTCTCCTTCTCCTCCTCCTCCTCCTTTGTTTTTCCTCCTCTTCCTTCTCCTTCTCCTCTTTCTTTCCCCTTTTCTTCCTTCTTCATCCCTGCCTCCTTCTCCTTCCTTCTCCTCCTCCTTCCTCCTCCTCCTTTCACTTTTTCCTCCTCCTCCTCCTCCTCCTCCTCCTCCTTTCTGTTTTTCCTCCTCCTCTTCCTCCTTCTCCTCTTCATCATCTCTGCCTCCTTCCCTTTCTCCTCCTCCCTCTTCTTTGTTTCCCCTTTTCTTCCTTCTTCATCCCTCCTCCCTGCCTCCTTCTCCTTCCTTCTCCTCCTTCCTCCTCCTCCTTTCTCTTTTTCCTCCTCCTCCTCCTCCTCCTCCTCCTCCTCCTCCTCCTCCTTCTCCTCCCTCTCTGCCTCCTTCCCTTTCTCCTCCTCCTCCCTGCCTCTTTCTTTCTCCTTTTCTTCCTTCTCCTTGTCCTCCTCTTTTTCCTTCAACCATCCTCCCTGCCTCCTTCTCCACTCCTCCTTCTCTATCATCAGATAAGAGCTGCTGGTTACTAAATCGATTCGTTGTTATTTGGTCTGTGTTAACTGGCTTTCCTGACCATCCGCCTGTTACTCTGCAGTGGTCTTCACACAGTCAACTTCACTAGGTTAGCTTGGCTTTTTACAGCCTTTCCCTACTGCAGGTTGGAAGCACTATTCACCCATCCTTGGATGGGCAGAAAACAATGCCAGCAGGAAACCTAACTACTGTTATACATTGCTGGTCTGTATCCTGTCTCTGTTACCTCTTCATTGGCCCACTGTTGAGGGGTGATGCCCTAATTTTTGGCCTGGGTTGTGTAGAAAGTCCCACAAAAATTGTTTTGATTCCTTTCTCATGGTTTTCCAGAAAAGGAATTTCCTCTTTCCCAGTACAGAAAAAAAATGGAGAACAATTAATCAGTGGAATGGCTTGCCTCTGGAAAATGTGGATGCTCCATCACTGGAGGCCTTCAAGAAGAGACTGGACAGAATGGTGTAGGATCTCCTGCTTGTGCAGCGGGGTTCGACTAGAAGACCTCCAAGGTCCCTTCCAACTCTGTTATTCTGTTCTGCTATGGGAACACTTTGCCTGCTTCAAAGGATTGCAATTTCAGCCCAAACCTTTTGCAACTTCTTCATGCTAATGTATCACGAAAACATGCTTTTGCTGCCTCAAATACATCCAAGTTCTGTTTACAAACCCGATGTGCCAAATCTAAGAAAATAATGATTAGCAGCGAAGTTATTTGATCTCTTTTATGGTCCGGTGAGTCATAACCGTGTAATGCAAGGGTGAAAAATAAATAACGCAGAGATTTGACTTTCCTGATGGAAAGCTTTGAATCTGTTGGGTCCAAAAACCCAAGTTCTTTAACCTCAGATGGCCTCTTAAGTGTGATTCATCATAAACCACAAAAGCATATTGGGTATCCTTTTTTTTTAACCTATTTCTTTCCTCTAGCTTCTTCGTTTAAATTAACGAATCAATGATGTTGCAAGGGTGTGCTCACCAAGAACCATAAAAGCATAGAATAATAGGGATGGGAGGGAACTCAGAGATCTTCTAGTCCAGCCCCTGCTCAAGGCAGGAGCCTTATACCATCAGAGTCAAAAGTCTACTTTTGAAAATTTCTAATGATGGAGTACCCACAACCCCAGGAGACGAGCTGTTCCATTCTGTTTATTATTAAATAACAGATATTTTGTTATTTATTTGTTTGTATATTTATTTCACTTAACGTGGATGAGCAGAATAACAGAGTTGGAAGGGACCTTACAGGTCTTCTAGTCCAAACCTCTGCTCAAGCAGCAGACCCTATACCATTTCAGACAAATAGCTGTCCAATCTCTTCTTGAAAACCTCCAGTGATGGAGCACCCACAACTTCTGAAGGCAAGTCATTCCACTGGTTAATTGTCCTCACTGTCAGGAAATTTCTCCTTAGTTCTAAGTTGGATCTCTCCTTGATTAGTTTCCATTCATTGTTTCTTGTCTGGCCTTCTGGTGTTTGGGAAACACCAGACCCCCTCCTCTCTGTGGCAGCCCCTCAAATATTGGAACCCTGCTATCATGTCTCCCCTGTTCCTTCTCTTCACTAGACTAGCCATGCCCAGTTCCTGCAACCGATCATCATATGTTTTAGCCCCCAGTCCCCTAATCATGCTGGTTGCTCTTCTTTGTGCTTTTGTGTTCAATCTCTTCTTAAAAACTTCCAGTGTTGGAGCATTCACAACTTCTGGAGGCAAGTCGTTGCACTGATTAATTGTTCTGTCAGGAAATTTCTCCTTAGTTCTAGGTTTCTTCTCTCCTTGAATAGTTTCCATCCATTGCTTCTGGTCCTGCCCTCAGGTGCTTTGGAGAATAGCTTGACTCCCTCTTGTTTGTGACAGCCCCTGAGATATTGGAACACTGCTATCATGTCACCCCTAGTCCTTCTTTTCACTAAACTAGCCATGCCCAGGTCTTGCAACCGTTCTTCATATGTTTTAGACTCCAGCTCCCTAATCATTTTTGTTGCTCTTCTCTGCACTCTTTCTAGACTCTCAACGTCTTTTTTCTATCGTGGCAATCAAAACTGGATGCAATATTCCAAGTGTGGTCACTGTAGTGGTTTGGCAGTAATTGTTTCTAGGGATTAAAGGAAAGAGGTTTATTTATGCCAATTTTAAGATGAAAAATAGTGGGGAAGTGGGAAAGATTCTAGGATTTCCTGTATTTATTCCAATAAGAATAAATAAAACACTGGGAGGTACAGAGTGTCTATTTCTGGAAACATATTTTTGGAAACAGGAAATTATTAGAAACCTTCCATCTTGTGGAGTTCACAATTCTTTCCAGCGAAAAAGCCCAGAATTGAAGCTTTTTCTATGGTCAGACAAGAAATAATATTTTAATCATGTTATTAATGCGATCAAACATCTTCATAGCTTATGCTTGTAGCTTCCCCTTCTGCATTTTTTTGTTCAGGAGACAAGCAAGAAACCAGAAAAAGAAAATGCTGGACTTTCAAAAACTATAGAAAACAATGAATCTTGGTTTCATGATTGCACAGTGGACATAGCTCACTTTTTTTTTGTTTACATTCCAATACAGCCTGCGTTATATTATTTGGAAATTGTCTTCTCTTTGGTTGATTTGAGTTGGTGTAAGTCTGCAACTGGTTTTCCCAGTTGCAATGTGTGGCTGTGAAAGTTGGAACATAAGAAAGGCTGAGCGCCAAAGAATGGAGGCCTTTGAACTATGGTGCTGGAGAAGACTCCTGCGAGTCCCTGGGACTGCAAGGCGATCAAACCGGTCAGTCCTAGATGAGATCAACCCTGACTGCTCTTTAGAAGGCCAGATCCTGAAGATGAAACTCAAATACTTTGGCCACCTAATGAGAAGGAAGGACTCACTGGAGAAGAGCCTAGTGCTGGGAAAGATTGAGGGCAAAAGAAGAAGGGGACGACAGAGAATGAGGTGGCTGGATGGAGTCACTGAAGCAGTCGGCGTGAGCTTAAATGGACTCCAGAGGATGGTAGAGGACAGGAAGGCCTGGAGGAACATTGTCCATGGGGTCGTGATGGGTCGGACACGACTTCGCAACTAACAACAACAAAGTTTGCAAGTGAATATCAAGGCATTGCTTTTTAAAAAGAGAAAAGTCTGTAAAAAGGAATCCTAGCAGTGAGTTTTCTCTTTCATCAACACAAACAAATCAATATTTATTTAAAAATTATCTCCATTTCTGTAAAATGATATGAATCAGTGAGACCAATCAATTTGTCATCTAGATTTTTAACATTTAGCAAAGGAACCCCATTCATTCATCAATCCATCCTTCCATCCATCCAACCATCCACCCCTCCCTCCCTCCCTCCCTCCCTTCATCCATCCATCCATCCATCCATCCATCCATCCATCCATCCATCCATTCATCCATCCATCCAGCCATCCATCCAACTGCCCAAGCATCCAACCATCCATCTAATCATCCCTCCCTCCATCCAATTCTATTTATTTTATTTATTTTATTTGTTGAACATGTACTAGATAACAGGTATAAGTGTAAACTTGGACATGAACAAGGAATGAGTAAATGGGGACAGTAGGATAGGGATGGTAGGCAAGATGGTGTGCTTATGCACGCCCCCTTTTATGGACCTCTTAGGAATGGGGTGAGGTTCATGGTAGACAGTTTAAGGTTGAAGCTGTGGGGGTTAGAAGTTGTAACAACGGAGTCTGTCTTTGTATCTAAATTACAAATGTAATAACAAATTTAATTTAAATTTAATAACAAATTCTGTCTTTGCATCTAAAAAACCCAAAGAGGGTTTGAAAAATGGACAAATGTCAAGGTGGACTCTCAAATGTCCTTGGTTCTTCTGGAACAGAGAATGAGAATCTCTTATTGTATTCAGTTCTTTGTTGGCCTTTTGCTCTGGAAGTGCTCAGGAGGATGTTTCCACCATCATCCCAACTGAGATGGTTATAGATGATAACCTACACTTTTGCTTCCTTTCTTTTCTCTTTGTCTCTGTCACTTGCCTTGTTCCTTCATTGGCTGGTTGGCCTTAGGACAAGGGACATCAAGTCACCTGTCAAAAGGATGGAAATGGTTAACCCAGTCAGAGAAAGAGCAGGAGAGAGAAGACTCTAACAATATGCTTCTTTGAAGCAAAAAGCCAACATGGAAGTGGTGAGAGGGATTAACTATGCCCCAGAGGCCTGACTATCTGGGCCAAAAAAAGGGAGGGGGAGAATTATTATTTTTTTTTTAATAAAGAAAACAGTTTGATACTGAACAGTCTGTAGAGAAGTGAAAGTTCAACTCTTATTGTGATATAAAAGAATTTTGAGAAGAGATGGGCTGTGAAGATTGATCCATAATATTTATTGGGGTCACTCCGTACATTTATATCTCATTTTTATTTCAGAAACCTGAGGTTTACTTGGGATTTTTCTTCCTCCAAAACCAGTTTCATTTTTACAAGAGCCCTGTGAGATGAGAGAGAGAGAGGGGGGGGAGGGAGGGAGAGGGAGGGAGAGAGGGAGAGGGAGATAGGGGGAGGGGGAGAGGGAGGGAGAGGGAGAGGGAGAGGGAGAGGGAGAGGGAGAGGGAGAGAGGGAGAGGGAGAGGGAAGGAGAGAGAGGGAGAGAGATGGAACCAGGGTTTATACATTAAGCCAAGTCATGGTTTATGAAATAAAGCTCTATGAGATCTGAGATCACACTTGGCTCTGAGGCACACATTGAGTGTAACAAGCCACCACACATTGAGTGTAACAAGCCACCACACATTGAGTGTAACAAGCCACCACACATTGAGTGTAACAAGCCACCACACATTGAGTGTAACAAGCCACCACACATTGAGTGTAACAAGCGAGTACAATAGATCACTAGAAATGTAACAAGTGAGCCCCAACCACCAAGTGACCTCCAGAAATGTAACAATGATCACCAGACAAGCCATGAGCTGTGTTGATTTCCAGCAGAACTATCAATGGATCACCCTTGTCTGTTAGCCTACAAGTAAGTTAGCAACAATTTCTTGAATGGAGTCATTTCTGATTGGTGTGTTGATTCCTGATCATTGACAAATCAGCTGTTGAGGTCACCTCCTTCCCTTTATTTCCACCTACATTGTACATTCATCTACAGATTATGCTCCCATTGTTTGGGGGCTGCAAGCCCATGCAAGTGTGTCAGTTCAACTGTTGACATCTTTTCTTTAACCCATGCCTAAAAAAGCGAAGGCATCCTTCCAGGTCAATGTCCTGCCAATTGCTGGCTTGAGAAACTGAACTTCCAGAGAACAATGGAACAACCAATACTTCTATCATATTTACTTTGAGTACCAGACAACGTCATCCTTCCCTTCAGCAACCAATCTGACCGGTGAAGCTCTCCCAAGGCAAGGAACTAGGGATGAATCTGGTTCTTCAAGAGCAAAACTTTTTAGTTGAGTTGAATGGCTGCAAAAGGGTGAAAGGTAACCTTGGCTAGGTATGAATCCACCAAAATGGGCTCAAGGAAAAAAAAGGGTGCAACCAGAATAACAGAGAACCATAAAAGCATAGAATAATAGGGATGGGCGGGAACTCAGAGATCTTCCCCTGTTCAAGACAGGAGCCTTATACCATCCCAGTCAACTGGTTGTCTAGTCTATTTTTGAAAACCTCTAATGATGGAGTACCCAAAACCCCAGGAGGTGAACTGTTCAATTCTGCTTATTATTAAATAACAGCTATTCTGTTATTTATTTGTTTGTTTGTATATTTATTTCACCTAATGTGGATGAGCAGAATAACAGAATAACTTCTGTTATTCTGTTATCCAACCCGCTGCTCAAGCAGGAAACCCTATACCCGTGATGGCGAACCTATGGCACGCGTGCCACAGGTGGCACGC
Source organism: Thermophis baileyi (assembly GCA_003457575.1). Taxonomy (NCBI): domain Eukaryota; kingdom Metazoa; phylum Chordata; class Lepidosauria; order Squamata; family Dipsadidae; genus Thermophis; species Thermophis baileyi. Next base: position 328,725 of record QLTV01001115.1, read on the forward strand.
AAAGCCCTCTCTGCGGGCACGCGAGCCGTTGCCCCAGCCGCATGCGTGCACGCCTCCCGCCAGCCAGCTGGTCTTCGGGTCTCTGCCATGCATGCACAGGGGCGGGGCCTTCACCAATCTCCGCAGTTTCCCCGCCAGTGCGCCCTAGTTTTCTCCTGCATTCCTGCTGCAGGTTCCACCCTCCGCAGGTGCCTCTCCGTGGCAGGAATGGAGGAGAAAGCCTGGGCGTGCGGGGGTGGGGGGGTGGGGGGAGAATGTGGAGATTGCGAGGGCCCCCCCCCGTCCCATTTTGGGCCTGAAAAGCCTCCTGCACCAACCTGGAAGCCAAAACGGGGGCCGGGGCACATGCACGGGGGGCACATGCGCAGGGAATGCACACGCATGTGCGGGGGCAGGGCGCATGCGCAGGGAGTGCTCGCATTGCATTTTGGGGATTGGGCACGCGTGAGTGCATTTGTGCGCGCACGCGCACTTTGGGCACTCGGCACCAAAAAGGTTAACCATCACTGCCCTATACCATTTCAGACATTTCAGACAAGTGGCAGTTCAGTCTCTTCTTAAAAACCTCCAGTGATGGAGCACCCACAACTTCTGGAGGCAAGTTGTTCCGCTGATTAATTGTTCTAACCTTCAGGAAATTTTTCCTTAGTTCTAGGTTGCTTCTCTCCTTGATTAGTTTCTACCCGTTGCTTCTTATCCTGCCTTCGTGTGCTTTGGAGAATAGGGGACCTTCTTTGTGGCAGCCCCTGAGATATTGAAAAACTGCTATCATGTCACCCCTAGTCCTTCTTTTCACTAGACTAGACATATCCAATTCCTGCAACCGTTCTTCATATATTTTTGCTTTCAGTACCCTAATCATTTTTCTTTCTTTTCACTCCACTCTTTCTAGAGTCTCAACATTTATATTGTGGTGATCAAAACTGGGTGCAATATTCCATGTGTGGACTTACCAAGGCATTATAAAGTGGTGTTAACACTTCACGTGATCTATAGTTCGCTTCACGTGAACTATAACGGAGTCCATCCATCTTGTTGATGCTCATCCTCTTCTAAGAGGTGGCGCAGTGGTTAGAGTGCAGTACTGCAGGCTACTTCAAGCTGACTGCTAGCTGCAGTTCGGCGGTTCAAATCTCACCGGCTCAAGGTTGACTCAGCCTTCCATCCTTCTGAGGTGGGTAAAATGAGGACCCAGATTGTTGGGGTCAATATGCTGACTCTGTGAACCGCTTAGAGAGGGCTGTAAAGCACTGTAAAGCGGTATATAAGTCTAAGTGCTATTGCTATTGCTATTCTCTTCCCTTCCACTTTCTCCACCACTATGGTCTTCTCAAGGGAGCTGAGCCTCACCATAGAAGGCCTCTGAGAAGCTCAAGTTTAATAAAAGGCGAGCAAGCATGTCCTGGATTGAGTAATGTGTGGTTTAGACACTTGTGGGAACCTGGCCATTGTCAGAACTTGTCTTGTGAACCAGATGTCTTGTTACTCCATAATGGAGGGGAGGGGGAGTTATATCTTTAGGCACTCTCTGCTTTGTGAACTCTCTGCTATTGTGTATTGCTCAGGATTGGGATGTAGCATGCTAGATGAAGCCGATGTATATTAGAAAAAAAATCAAGAGATGCTACACTGACTTCTTTAATTATATGGTTTAATGAAAAGAAGGACTGATGTGATAGCAGTGTTCCAATATCTCAGGGGTTGCCACAAAGAAGAGGGAGTCAAGCTATTCTCCAAAGCACCAAACACACCAGCATTGGATAAAGACATTTTCACGAACATCTTGTTTAATCTTAGATTCCTTGAGCAGATTTAGATGGGATGGCCAGCTAGCATTACATTTCTACTGGAAGTTTGTGGTCTTTGATAACAGTACAAGCAAATTCTTCATCCTAGTGGCCTCATGCTGGCTAGGGAATCCTGGGAGTTGGTCCCCCCCATGCTTATTTAGGGAATTCTGAGTGTTGAAGTCCACCCACTCATCTTAAAGAGACCAAGTTCGAAAAAGACTGATCTCAAACAATTCAGTCAAAACCAGACGTTCTTATCCAGCTATCTACAAATGAATATGAATATTGCAACTTTACAGACGGCTGTTACGTATAAGCTGGGTTGACAAAATCAGAAATGAGGAGGGGATAAGCCGCCTGGGAAAGCCAAGGGAAATCATCAAAACCATTAAAAAGCGAAAGTTAGAATATTTTGGACATGTGATGCAACATCTGGAAAAATACAGCATACTTCACTGAATCCTCCAAGGAAAGATTGAAGGCAAAAGAGGTCCAGGCAGAAGAAGAACATCATGGCTTCAAAATCTAAGGGACTGGTTTGGACAAAACTCATCAGCACTTTTTCGTGCGGCTGTTGATAAAAGTAGGATTGCCAACATGATCGCCAATGTCCGATGACGGATATGGCACAAGAAGAAAAAAGAAAGATCCACCTTGGGCAGTTTCAGGTCTGACCTGAGGGCCTTAAACTTTTTTCAAAAAAGTTCTGTTTTGTCTGTTTTATTTTCTGTGCAATTTCTTCGTTTTCAATAATATTTATTTTATGTTTCTGTAAGTCCATTTTATTTTTAAGTATCTTGTTTTGTGGGTATTTTTGTAGTTCTTTTTCTAGTCTTTTATATTCCTCTTCCATCTCTTTTTTGTTTTTGTCTCATTTGTATCTTCTGTTTTCCACAGTATGTCATAACTAATCCTCTAGTATAGGCTTTACAGGTGTCCCATAAATTTTGCAAAGAGGTATCCTCTTTCTTGTTTTCTTTAAAGAAAAAGGTTAATTCTTTTTCCATATATATTTGAAAGTTTGTTTTCATTAACTACTCCTTGGTTCAATGTCCATCTTGATCTTTTCCTTTGTCCTCTCCATCTCCATGATACCGTACCGGTAGCAACCCACCGCTGGTTGAAGCCCTTATTTTGTTTCTCTTTTGGAAAATAAATAAATAATGACATAATAAACGAAATGACAAGTAATGCATACAATAGATATTAAGTATAGGAGATGACTAGGCTGAGCCTGAGGGGAGGGGTCAAACACGCTATCAGTCTTGAGTCCCTTCGTACTCACAACAGATCTAACTCCAACCCACCTTGAATTCCATTGATACGTATCTACCACCAATTTGCTTTGAGCGGTAGTAGTCCAGATTCTTGTAGAAAGTGTTAGCGTGCATTAAACCTGTATTCATTTGAACCGCCTTGGCTCCTGATTTCTTGTGCCTGACATTAAATACATATAAATAAATAAAATTAAGAAGTCAATCCATGTAGTTAGTGTCCCTGAATTCCAGCAACGATCTGAGAACTACAAAAATAAAGCTTGGGGGTGGGGGTGGGGGGCAGGCAAGGGCTGGGAAGGGGAAACAGAAGAGAGCATCCCTGTTAGAAGGCATTCCCCTGATTTATGATAGCTAAGTAAATCAGCCTTACAGGACAGGATGCATTTTTATACAGATGATGCTATTGATCTGCTGTTTTGTTTATGTATCTGACTTCTGTAGCTTGCTTTTTGGCAGAAATGTGGCTGTCAGGGTTGTAACTAATACAGCTCCCTGGAATCATGTTGCACCAGACACTAAAAGACTTGCCTTGTCTACCTCTCGGGTTCTCAGACCAATCCAACGTGCTACAGATGACTTTCAATCCATAAACCATTTAAGAGTCATGTCAGGCAGAGAAATGCTTTTTTTTTTTTAAACTCCCTCATTCTTTCTACCCTAGAGTAGGGTAGTGTCTCTGTGTGTGTGATCCCTCTCCCCCCCTCTCCCTCTCCCCCCTCTCTCCCTCTCTCTCTCATTCTCTCATTCTCTCTCCCTCTCCCTCTCCCTCATTCTCTCATTCTCTCATTCTCTCTCCCTCCCTCCCTCTCCCTCTCTCTCATTCTCTCATTCTCTCTCTCCCTCCCTCTCTCTCTCCCTCTCTCTCCCTCTCTTTCTCCCTCTCTCTCATTCTCTCATTCTCTCTCTCCCTCCCTCTCTCCCCCTCTCTCTCCCTCTCCCCCTCCCTCTCTCCCTCTCCCTCTCTCTCATTCTCATTCTCTCATTCTCTCTCTCGCTCGCTCCCTTCTCTCCCTCCCCCCTCTCTCTTTCTCCCCCCCTCCCTCCCTTTCTTCCTTCCTGTGAAAAACCCCCGAAGGTTTTTGGTAGCAGGAAGGAAAGCCAGACTTTTTTTACTGAGAAAATGCCATATTGAAGAAGCTTCTTTGATGAGAATTAAAATGTCTTCAAGCAAAAAACAAAGTCTTCCCTTTCCCTTTCCCTTTCCCTTTATAGCAATAGCACTTAGACTTATATACCGCTTTACAGTGCTTTTACAGCCCTCTCTAAGCGGTTCACAGAGTCAGCATATTGCCCCCAACAATCTGGGTCCTCATTTTACCGACCTCGGAAGGATGGAAGGCTGAGTCAACCTTGAGCCTGATGAGATTCGAACTGCCAAATTGCAGGCAGCCGGTGATCAGCAGAAGTAGCCTCCACTACTGCACTCTAACCACTGCGCCACCGCGGCTCTTTCCCTTTCCCTTTCCCTTTCCCTTTCTCTTTCTTTTTCTCTTTCTCTTTCTCTCTCTTTCTCTTTCTCTTCCTCTCTCCCTCTCTTTCTCTCTCTCTTTCACACACACACACACACACACACACACACACACACACACACACACACACACTTTTGCATGCCAAAAGCTGACTCGAAATCCATCCGTTAAATGCTCATTTTAACAGCAAGTCCTTCTCCATCAATAAGACTGCACTGGTGCGTATCCTATTTCTCATTTCCCAGTCCTGCAGAATTTAAAAACAAAGGTATCTTCAGGCTGGACAATGGAGGACTGTTTTCCCTAATGAGGAACAGTTGAGAGCTATGGAGACAGTCCCTACTCTGCAAAGGGCCTAAACCATATTCTCTGGCTAATGAAGGCCAGTTGAGAGAACCGCCTCCCTTTTTATAATGGGGGGGGGGAGGGAAGGAGGGAACAAGACTGGTCTTTTGAGATGTGAGTTTCCCTTTCTGGACAAAGAGACCCCAAGGGAGGTGGGAGATTTGAGATTCATCTGTCGGCTTGATGGGTCCTGACCTTCGCAACCTCTCCAGCTATGCTCTTTGGCCTCTGGTGTTGACCTCCTTGGTGGAATACTGGTGTTTAGCCAGAAGTTCTCTTATCGACTACCTGTCAGAAGGCACCTGCCTAAAGGACTCCTGAAGAATTTGTCACCAAATGGGCCACTGGAGATAAATTTGTTGGAGGCAGGGTGAAATAATTCAGACCTGGTAAACTAATCCCTTCTGACCAAAAAAAAAAAAAGGACCTTTTTTATAGTATCTTAGCTTTGACAAAAAAAAAAAAAAGGACTTTTTTAGTAGTATCTTAGCTTTCTCTCACATGGTCTCTTTCCTTATTCCTCAAATGTGCTGCGGGACTTCAGATAGCTAGACCAGAGAGAGAGAGAGAGACAGAGAGACAAAGAAAGAAAGAAAAAAAAGAACAAGGGATTTCCTCATTGAAAGAAGGGTTCACAAAGGTGTGGAAGTAAGCTTTGATGTCCAGAATCACTTTGTACCTTAATAGTAAATTTGACACAGAATTTAATTCAAAGGGGAAACTGTTCCTGGATGTAACTCAATATATAGAGTTCATACTTCAGTTTTATGGGATGTTCAAAGTTGGACAGAGTCTCAGTTTTGACGGTCAAGCATCTCCCCTGGGCTTCAAAAAGTCTTTCTCAGATATAGGAGATATTGATCTTGGCCATTGAATTATGACCCTTTCCAATTCTTTCTTGCATCAGAGATCATTGAAGAGATTTCTATTGATAAAGGAGAATAATTGTATCATCCCCTCTTTTGCTAAGATCGCACTGCCAATTACCAACTTAGTCAAAGCCAAAGCCTAGTCACCCCCTAGAGTGGACCATGGAGTGGCAGGCAGCTTTTGAGAAGCTCAAACGTTTATTTGCAGCCGAGCCCGTTCTCAAGCACCCCGACATGGATGCCCCTTTTGTGGTCCAGGCCAATGCCAGTGACGTGGCGGTCGGGGCGGTGCTACTTCAAGCGAATGCCGATGGAACCTTGCAACCTTGTGCCTACACCTCCCGCAAATTAACTGAAACTGAAAGGAGGTGGGCAATTTGGGAGAAGGAAGCTTTTGTGGTCCGCTGGGCCCTGTTAACCTGGAGACATTTCCTCGAGGGAGCCAAACATCCTTTCGAAGTGTGGACGGACCATAAGAACCTTGAGGCGCTTAAAACCCCAAGGAAGCTGTCACCCAAGCAAGTCCGTTGGGCACAACATTTTAATCAATTTAATTTCTCCCTGCGTTATCTTCCTGGGGGAAAGAACTTTATGGCTGATGCCTTATCCCGATTGCCCCAATATAACAGCACACGACCGGAAGTGATCCGGCCAGTAATCCCTACTAAACAACTGGCTGCTCCAGTTGTCACCAGGTCCCAAGGGAAGGTGGACCTGGATCTCTCTGCCGACTTAAACTCACAACTCGCAGAGGCGCTAAAAACTGACGAATGGTTCTTGGCTCACTCGAATGAGTGCACAATTTGGGATGGCCTCGCCTGGGTGGGGGCCAAGCTCTATGTCCCTGCTCTAAATAGGGAATTAGTACTGCGACAAGCCCATGATTCAAAGGCAGCGGGGCATTTTGGGTTTGTCAAAATATTGCACTTAATTAAGAGACAGTTTTGGTGGCCATCTTTGAAAAAGGACATTGAAGCTTATGTAGCTAGTTGTCCTGTGTGTGCTGCTGCAAAGAGGCCACCTGGAAGACCGCAGGGGTTACTGCAAAGTGTTGCTAGACCGGGGGCCCCTTGGAAAGAAATATCCATGGATTTCATTGTCGAGCTGCCCGAGAGTGGGCGAAATACGGTCATTTGGGTAATCACAGACCTGTTCTCTAAGCAGGTCCATTTTGTGCCCTGATCCAAGATTCCGTCAGCGAAGACATTGGCCAAACTCTTTATTCAGCATGTGTATAGGTTACACGGTGTCCTGGAACAGATAATCTCAGACAGGGGGGTCCAATTCACCTCCCAGTTTTGGAAGGAGTTCCTCAGGTTGTTAGGCTCTGCCAAGGGCTTAAGCTCCGCCCACCATCCCCAAACGAATGGGGCCTGTGAACGAACTAACTCAGCTCTGGAGCAATACCTCAGGTGCTATGTTAATTATCAACAAGATAATTGGGCTGACTTGCTACCTTTCGCTGAGGTGGTTTATAATAAGTCCGTTCATAGCAGTACGGTGTTTACCCCATTCAGAGTGGTCTATGGTCAGGATTTTGTACCCATTCCAGAATTACCACAGGAAAAGCCTCAGATCCCCTCTTTGATAGAGTGGATTGAGCAACTTCAAATGACTTGGCCCGTGACCCGAAAAGCACTTGATGAAGCTCACCAAGCCCATAAAAAACAGGCTGACAAGAAACAAGTAAAGCCTAAAGAATACCAGGTCAGAGATAGGGTTTTCTTGTCAACCAAGTACTTACAGACCACCCAGAAGTCGAAAAAATTGGGGCCTAAGTATGTGGGGCCTTTTCTGGTTGTGAAAATTATAAACCCAGTCACTGTTCAATTGGAACTTCCTAAAACCCTTAGGAGAATTCACCCTATTTTCCATGTCAGTTTATTGAAACCTGAACTGACCTCCTCTCTTCGGCCAGATCGGTCCCCTCCTCCAGTTCCCCTACTTATAGAAGGTGAACAGCATTTTGAGGTTAAGGAAATTCTCAACTCTAGAAAACGTAGGGGCAAGATACAATATTTGGTGGCCTGGAAACACTTCCCTCCCTCACATTCTGAATGGGTGAACAAACGGGATGTTAGGGCCCCGAAATTACTTCAGTTGTTCTATTCCAAATACCCCGATAAGCCTTAAATGTATTTCTGCCTATATGTTTATATTTACACTGTATCTGTTCTGTTCTGTTATCTTTTTCCCTAGGACTAACATCCTTACTGAAGGAGGGCCGAATGTCAGCCTCCATGGTGCTTGCTTGCTTCGGCTGCCATAGAAACGGGTGCATGGGGGGAGTTCTAGGTATTTGGGAGGAGGGGGGAAGCAGTGCTGGAGATGTCTCCTTGTGTATCTGATTAGAGGGTTAGGGAGGAAAGTTCTCATCATATGTTGTGCGGCTGAATGGACATGTTTATAGCCGGCTCAAGATCAACGGTTTCTACAGACGCGGAGGCTCCACCTGAAGAGATGCCCACATGAGGCTCCACCTGAAGAGATGCCCACATGACGGCTGGGGGGCATTGGGATTGGATGGCCAGCCTGGGTCTTTCGGGGGGAGGGAGTTGGGCTTACTTTCTATATGTTATTTTCGCGCCTTTGCCTCAGATCTTGCTTTTAACTTGTTGCTATCAGTTCTTATCCAGTAAAAGTACCTATCTCTCCATTATGGAGTTGGGGTCTTTCTTTCCTGGACTTTGAGCGGAGGCACAGCTGACAGACCCCTCATTTCAAGCCTGAGCTACAAATATTCTCCTTTATCAATAGAAATCTCTTCAATGATCTCTGATGCAAGAAAGAATTGGAAAGGGTCATAATTCAATGGCCAAGATCAATATCTCCTATATCTGAGAAAGACTTTTTGAAGCCCAGGGGAGATGTTTGACAATCAAGACTGAGACTCTATTCAGCTTTGAACATCCCATAAAAGTGAAAACACCCAAGCTCAGAGAGCACCAAGGACCCCACAGTTCCCCCCCCTCCTCTTCACAAACCCCATTCCCTTCTAGCACTGATGATGTTACCTCATTTGGGTAATGAAAGATCTGCAGGAAAACAACCAAGGTCAGAGAGCACCAAGGACCCTACAGTCCCCCACTTCTTCCTCCTCCTCCTGCTCCTCCCCCTCCTTCTCCTCTCCACAAACCCCACTCCCTTCTAGCACTGATGATGTAACCTTGTTTGGGTAATGAAAAATCTGCAAGAAAACAGCCAAGCTCAGAGAGCACCAAGGACCCCACAGCCCTCCTCCCCGCCCCCTCCCCTCCTCCTCCCCCCTCCTCCACCTCCCCTAC
>QLTV01001115.1:352445-363888 GCA_003457575.1 Thermophis baileyi
GAACGAACAAATGAACGAATGAACGAATGAATGAACGAATGAACGAACGAACGAATGAATGAATGAATGAATGAATGAATGAATGAATGAATGAATGAATGAATGAATGAATGAAGGCAGTTCTCAACTTACAACCACAACTGAGCCCAAAATTTCTGTTGCTAAGTGAAACATTTATTAAGTGAGTTTTGCACCACTTTCTTGCCACATTTGTTAAGTGAATCACTGCAGCTGTTTAGTTAGTAACATGGTTTGTGAAGTGAATCTGGCTTCCCCATTGACTTTGCTTGTCAGAAGGTCGCAAAAGGGGATCAAGTGACCCCGGGACATTGCAACCGTCATCAATATGAGTCAGTTGCCAACCATCTGGATTTTGATCCCGTGACTGCGGGGATGCTGCAATGATCATAAGTGTGAAAAACGGCCATAAGTCACCTTTTTCAGTGCTCAAATGGTCGCTAAGCGAACTGTTGTAAGCCGAGGACTACCTGTAGACTCAAAACAGCCTCCTTCTAAAACAGATATTCATACCTCCCTCCAAAACCATCTCTGCAATCATTCTCAATATTTCCAACATGCAAAATGACTGTATGTTTCTCTCTGGGACCATTTAAAAATATGGATTAATTGCAATCATAATTCTAAGTTTTTAATGCCTGGCTATATATCACCCTCTTCAGGGATAGCCTGGAAGACAGGATCCAGGTATGGAAAATGAGAGTGGATTGCACCATTCTCATTACACTCTAATCAAATTTCACATGCAGAGTTGTAGCACAACAGGTGTGTGTCTTCATGTGTTTCCATGCTTGGAATTTTGGCCAGCCTCTCCATGAACTAGCAAGCATTAATTTATTTATCAACGTTCCTTTGCCATGCTACAGAAGTCCTCTGCATTTTTGTCCTCGGAGAAATGGCTTTTGATGTTTGTCCCAAAGGTGCTTTCTCAAAAGGCAACTGGACTTCATTTTGTTTTTTTCCCTTGAAGAGGTTTCGCTTAGAAACGTAGAGCCAAGGTGGCGCAGTGGTTAGAGTGCAGTACTGCAGGCTACTTCAGCTGACTGCTAGCTGCAGTTTGGCGGTTCAAATCTCACCGGCTCAAGGTTGACTCAGCCTTCCATCCTTCCGAGGTGGGTAAAATGAGGACCCAGATTGTTGGGGGCAATATGCTGACTCTGTGAACCGCTTAGAGAGGGCTGTAAAGCACTGTAAAGCGGTATATAAGTCTAAGTGCTATTGCTATTGCTATTGCTTCTCATCCAAGAAGCTTCGTCAGTTCTGAAGCGTCTTCGGTTCTCCAGTCAGAACTGAAGAAGCTTCTTGGGTGAGAAGCAAAACCTCTTCAAAGAAAAAACAAAGTCCAGTTGCCTTTTTGAAAAAAGCACCTTTGGGACAACCCTTACCTGGATGACCGAGAATCTCCATAGACACTTTTGATGTTTGTAGGGCAATGCATATTCCTCTGGAAGAGAAGAAAATATTGATGAGGTCTTTTCATTCCTCTTACATGGAATGTCATCAAGGAAGACATTGTGGGTGGAATCTTTCACTTCTTCGATGACTTACAGTTTCCTTCATGTCCTAGGCGTCGGCAAACTTTGAAGAAAACCAACAGCATGGAATGTTAGCCATCATGTCAGAACTTAAGCCACAGCTTAAGCCTCTAAATAGAAAACATTCTTGGTTCCATCGGTTGAAAAAGGCATAGTTTTATTAGAAGTTAAGTGTGTTGCACACCAAAATCCCAAAGTTCAACCTTCCCTCCCTTAGCTGTCTCTCACTGTCCACCCTGGGTGACCAATCAGTTTGAGGTAAGACGTTTTCATATCGGTCAGTCCAAGCATAGTTTGGTATGCAGCTCCCTCCTTCTTCCAGCTGGGTGACCTTGAGGCAGCATCTCGAGAAAGTACAGTTTCTACTTTCTATTTCCCAAGCATTCCTTCCTTCATTCCTCCTCCCCACAGTTCAGGGCAGTCTGCCGCCGCATAGCAGCGAAACACAGCAAGCATAAGTTGGCAGCTGATAGTCTTTCAGAACAGGAAGAGGGTAGCCCAAAGTCTCCTGCGCCCTCCAAAAAACAAAGATGGGTGGGGTCAAGGGAGTCAGACTGATATTTTCAGCTTTGCAAAGTTGCCCACCCTGTGTGACCAATCAGTTTGGAGCAAGATGTTTTCCATAATGGTCAGTCCAAGCGTAGTTTGGTATGCAGCTTGTTCCTTCTTCCTGCTGGGTGACCTTGAGGTAGCATCTCAAGAAAGTACAGTTTCTACTTTCTATTTCCCAAGCATTCCCCCCTTCATTCCCCCTCCCCATAGTTCATTCAGTAGAACTATGTAACTTTCCAGAAAGTAGAAAGTATAGTTTCTACTTTCTATTTCTCATGCATTCCCCTCTTCATCTCCCCTCCCCTGACAATAAGCACACCCAGAAGAATTAGCTCTAACTTTATTGTAAGGTTACATGAACAGAAATCTTGCAAATCTGAAAGTACATCTCTCTCCCCTCACTTTTACAGCCCAAGAAACTAGGGAGGGTCTCTTCTAGCAGTGAGTTGTTCCCGGTTTGGCCCGGTTCTTAGAACCGGTAGCGGTGGCGGCGGGAGGCTCCGCCCACGCACCCAGGATGCTTCTGTGCATCCACGAACTGGTAGCAACAGGTTTTAGAACCCACTGCTGGTCTCTTCTGAATCGAATGCTTTCCACGCCCCCATTCCTGCTGCAAGCTTAGCTGCTAAAGTTACTGCTAAAGCTTCCCCTGTCTTCACCTTTGGTGAGGCAAGTAGAGCACCGGGTTAGGCTAACGATAAGAGCTGTATGTTCTATGTGCCCTTTCCTTATCAGGAGAGATAAGCCCTGATTGACAAGACTGTGAAGATTGAGACATCTACAAACAGTGATTTCATGGCTGGTTGTAGCGGAGGCTTTGATGATAACAGCTAGAGTTGGCGGGGAGGGAAGGGGCGATGTTAACAGATCACCAAAACAAAACAAAACCCTTGGACATAATTGCTACAGAGACCCAGCTGAAGATCCCCAGAGTTGACAACAGGATATGATATAACAACAACTTTCTGGTTCATCAGTGTCCCTAGTACCTTTGCAAGAAATACACGTAGTCCTTCATGACCACAGTGGAGCCCAAATTTCCTCATTGCTAAATGAGACGTCTGTTCAGTGAGTTTTGACCCATTTTACGACCTTTCTTGACACCGTTGTTAAGTGAATCACTGCAGTTGTTCAGTTAGTAACACGGTTCTTAAGTGAATCTGGCTTCCCCCATTGACTTTGCCTGTCAGAAGGTTGTAAAAGGGGATGACGTGACCCTGGGACACTGCAATTGTCATAAATATGAGTCAGTTGCCGAGCGTCTGAATTTGGATCTATGGGGATGCTGCAACGGTTGCAAGTGTGGAAAATGGCCATAACTCACTTTTTTCAACGTCGTGGTAACTTTGAACAGTCACTAATTGAACTGTTGAAGATCACCTGTATGTTAGCATAGCAGGGTTAGTATGATGGTGACATGGGCAATACCTAAATCTGATGAATAAAGAAAAAGTAAATAATTGGGGAATGTTCTGAAGAAGCGTCCTGGATGAGAAGCGAAACATCTTGAAGGAAAAACAAAAATGGAAGAAGCTTCTTGGAGGAGAAGCAAAACATCTTCGAGGAAACACCAGAAAGTCCAGTTACCTTTTGAAAAAGCACCTTTGGGACAACCATGACTTGGATGACTGAGAATCTCCATAGACACCCCATATGGCAGTTGCCATGGGGATAAATTGGGGAAAACTCTTCCCCATGTATGCTCTCTTACACAATAAGAAAAAAATTAAGTCTGCAACTGCAGTAGAAATAAAATAATAGCCTTCATTAGTTTCCACTGGGTTTGTATAAAAGATAACATCAATAAATTTCTTGGAAGATTCTCTAAATAAGCCTGTTTTATTGTTACATTTAAAATATATCTGCTGGACAGATTTCAGTAACTTTTCAGTGGATTCAAAGATTTTTTATTTTAATTGAGTAACCTAACGAATTGAATAATTTATGTCTGGAGTCAGGATAGCATCTTCTACATCACCCGAGGGCAGTTTAAGAGGTGTAGAAGATTATTAATTGGGGAGCATTGTTACTTTACGTCTGCTTCTAGTAAGATGCTATGAAAGACTTCTTTTTGGGGGTAATTAAATAAGTAGCAATTAAATAATAGCTGCGGGTGTGCGTGGAAAAAGCAGAACTCTGTCAAGGCAACCTCAGATAAGAGGCTATGATATCTCTAGAGTCAATTCTAGGAGAATCTTTGTTTCATTTCCTCCCGCCACAAAAAAATGAAATTCTTGGAGTAGGAGTTACATCTTGATGCAGAAGATTTTCAAAGCGAGTATAAAGATAAAACCAGAGGCTTTTCTTTTGCGTTTAATGGATGAAGACTTTGAAAAAAAATGGGACTTTCATTATATATTAAATTACAGTATATATATATAAAGATTAAAGGTAAAGGTTCCCCCGCACATGCGCGCTAGTCGTTCCCGACTCTAGGGGGCGGTGCTCATCTCCATTCCAAAGCCGAAGAGCCAGCACTGTCCGAAGACATCTCCGTGGTCATGTGGCCGGCATGACTCAACGCCGAAGGAGCACGGAACGCTGTTACTTTCCCACCAAAGTGGTCCCTATTTTTCTACTTGCATTTTTTTTTTTACGTGCTTTCGAACTGCTAGGTTGGCAGAAGCTGGGACAAGTAACGGGAGCTCACTCTGTTATGCGGCGCTAGGGATTCGAACCGCTGAACTGCCGACCTTCTGATCGACAAGCTCAGCATCTTAACCAATGAGCCACCGCGTCCCACAATATAAAGATTACTTTATGCAAAAAATGGAAGGACACTTTGATTCCCACAATGGTCAAACGGCGGCAAACATGGATGGAGTTAGCAGAGATGGCTAAATTGAGTGCTTTGGTTAAAGAAAAGATCACAACTAATTTTGTTTCTACTTGGAAACCACTTCTGGCCTTTGTGCTTGAGGTGGGGGAAAAAACAAAACTCCGATTTTGGGTTATGCTGATTAGATAAGTTTGTTGTTATAGCAATGGCTAGTACAGCTAGTCCTCGAATTACAACAGTTCATTTAGTGACTGTTCAAAGTTACAACAGCACTGAAATCAAGTGACTTATGACCCGTTTTTCACACTTACGGCTGTTGCACGATCCCCTTGGTCACGTGATCCAAATCCGGATGCTTGGAAACTGGTTCATATTTATGACAGTGTCCAGGGGTCATGCAATTCCTTTTTATGACCTTCTGATAAGCAAAGTCAAGCCAGATTCACTTAACGACCATGTTACTCACTTAACAACTGCAATGATTCACTTAACAACAGTGGCAAGAGAGGTCGTAAAATGGGGCAAAACTCACTTAACAAAAGTTTCACTTAGCAACATAAATTTTGGCCTCAATTGTGGTTGTTAAGTTGAGGGCTAACTGTATATATTATTATATAAAAGTAAAATGTTGAATTTTATGCTATCACCTTATTCTACTGCATCGAGTGGGAAGTCAACGGCTTTTCTTTCTTTTTCCCCTCTGTGCTACACTTTTTCCCCCTTTCCCTTTTCCCTCCCTGGTTTTCCTATTATTATTTTTTTGTATTTTTGTATATGATATTTGGATAAACTCATAAAGCTTTTGAAACTGGAAAAAAAAAATTAAATGAAATCGGATAACCATCAGCCCAGCTCCAAATACACCGACCAAAACTCCAGAATGTATCTCAAACACTGCATTCTTCTGACTGTAAAATATAGGTCATCCAATCTTGAATGTCACCGATTAAATTTCACTAGCACTTAAGCATCAAGGATTATCATAGATCGAATCCAGGTGTATGTCAAAGAAAGCAGAGCTGAGTGTTGGATACAGAACACTCAGCAGATACTTGATAGCCAGATTCACAGAGGGGAATTTTGAAGAAAATTTATGGACCAGGGGGCAACTTCATTTCAGCTGATTTATTGTCTTGGCAAGGCTATAGCTGTAGCAGCTGTTCTGGAGAAGCCAAGGGGGGGGGAATTAAACCAGGAAGCAAATACGTAGGAGAACCAAACTAAAGCTTAAACTATAGATCGGCATTTTCTTTGCAAACTTTAAGGACTTCAATTCCCAGAATTCCCTAGCTAGCCTTCAACATAAATTGTCAGATGCAAAGAATCAGGATCATCCGTTAGGTTGCAGAAGATTTATTCAAGCTTCTACACAAGAGTCTAGTCAACTAAAGTTGAACACTAAATTGGCACCAAGCAAGGGTCAATGGAATTCAGGAAGGGTTGGACTATTTGTGTCAATGTAAAGATTCTAAGCTGATGACGTGCTTAACTCCACCCCCACCCCAGTTCTGCCTGCTCTTCTCCCTACATCTCGAATATATTGCAATTCTGGAACATCAGGTTTCTGGCTGATGATACATACAGAAATGAGAAGTAGCTTAAATTAATATGCGACCCATCTGATTACAACTGGGTTGGTAGCTTACTCGTGCATAATGGTGGAAAGGTGTGTAACCAAAAATCCTTTCTCCAACCATCAGCCACCCATCCCAAAGGGAGGGAGGGACTTCAGTAGATAATATCTCCAGAGGTTTTTGTGTGCATTATTTTTTTATTAAGTTTATCAAGATATAAAATACAAAAGAAAATGAAAATAGTGATATGTCTAGTTTAATGAAAAGAAGGACTAGGGGAGACATGATAGCAGTGTTCCAATATCTCGGGCTGCCACAAAGAAGAGGGAGTGAAGCTATTCTCCAAAGCTCCTGAGGGTAGGACAAGAAGCAATGGGTGGAAACTAATAAAGGAGAGAAGCAACTTAGAACTAAGGAGAAATTTCCTGACAGTTAGAACAATGAATCAGTGGAACAACTTGCCTCCAGAAGTTGTAAATGCTCCAACACTGGAAGTATTTAAGAAGAGATTGGATAACCATTTGTCTGAAGTGGTGTAGGGCTTACTGCCTAAGCAGGGGGTTGGACTAGTGGTATTTTATTGTGCTATTTTATTGTGAGTTGGACTAAGGAGAAATTTCCCAAGGGTGAGACCAATCAAGTTGGCCATACCCACCCAGTCACATGACCAAGCCACACCCACCAAGCCACGCCCACAGAACCGGTAGGGGAAAATTTTGGATTTCACCACTGGACTCCGGGGGATGTTAGAGGACAGGAAGGCCTGGAGGAACGTTGTCCATGGGGTCGCGATGGGTCGGACACGACTTCGCAACTAACAACAACAAATTATGAAATAGCGCTTGAGGCCAATTTTATCATTTCCTTGACTGGATTGTATACGGTTCTGCAACCTCCAAAGCTGTGAAGTACCAAGACTTGATTTGTATGCCACCTTGGTCATTCCACCCCTTCGTTCAACCCAATTTCTCTTTCCCCTTCCTGGCATGGCTTCCTCTCTTTCCATATACCGTGTTTCCCCCAAAATAAGACCCTGTCTTATACTTTTTTGAACCCCGAAATAAGCGCTTGGCCTTATTTTTGGGGAGGTCTTATTATTTTGGGGAGCATGGAGCAAGACGGGGCTCCTCTTGCCGTCTTACCTGATTTCCAGCTCTGTCTCCCTAACCCTAACCAGAGGAAATGGCGGGGACCAGCTGTGCATGCGTTTAAATATTTTCAGGGAGGGCTTATTTTCGGGGGAAGGGCTTTTTTTGGGGAGGGCTTATTTTCGGGGGAAGGCTTATTTTTTGGTGAAGGGCTTATTTTTTGGTGAAGGGCTTATTTTTTGGGGAGGGCTTATTTTTTGGGGGAAGGGTTTATTTTCAGAGGAGGGCTTATTTTCGGGGATGTCTTATTTTCGGGCAAACACGGTATGCTGAAGAGCTGTGTATTGTTGCTGGTTTTTTTTTTTAAATTCTAAGCATCAAATTAAACTTCAGGGCCTTGAGCTTGTGGGTCCTTGGATCCACATCTGGGGGTCCATCATCGGTTGCAAAAGAAATAACCATAGGGGTTTCTCCTAAATCTTGGTTCTCTTCATCTAAACACCATTATTGTCTTTAGTTAACATAATGTTATTTTGCATCTGAACATACAAATTGGTGATTATGGTTGTGACCACTCATGCTGCAGCTCACCTCCTTTTGCCCTGTCTCTTCTCCTGGTCATTTTATCAACAGTAAAAAGACCACAAAGAGACTTCAACAAGGGCACATTTTATCCAAGTAGATTCTTGGAACCACAAGACCAGGGCAAGTCAATACTTAGCAGGGAAATGACTAGGCATTTGAGAGGCGAGCAAAATGAGAAGGATACTGCTTACATTTAAGTTTATGGGGAGGAGGCAATGAATGGTCGTAGGGAGAGGTGATAGGATGTCCAAAAAAAGAGAGAGAAAGCTAATGGTCAAAACAATAATTCACTGAAACTGAAACTAAGTCTTCTTCTTCTTGTGCCATATCCATCATCGGACGTTGGCGATCATGTTGGCGATCCTATTTTTATCAACAGCCGCACGAAAAAGTGCTGCTGAGTTTCGTCCAAATTGGTCCCTTAGATTTTGAAGCCATGATGTTCTTCTTCTTTTGCCTTCAATCTTTCCCTAGAGGATTGAGTGAAGTATGCCGTATTTTTCCGGGTGTCGCATCACATGTCCAAAATATTCTAACTTTAGCTTTTTTATGGTTTTGATGATTTCCCTTGGCTTTCCCAGGCGGCTTATCACCTCATTTCTGATTTTGTCAACCCAACTTATACGTAACAGCTGCCTGTAAATCCACATTTCAAACGCTTGTAGTCTCTTCAAGTGGCTTTCTGTCAGAGACCAACTCTCCGCTCTGTAGAGCAGGATAGAAAAGATGTAGCATCTGACAAGCCTGATTTTCAATCTTAGGCTTATGTCATGACTGCAGAAGACCTTTTTCATTTTGAAGAATGCTGTTTGAGCTTTCACTATCCTTGTCTTTACTTCAGGGGTCACCTTATGCCACCAGATGTGAAATTTTGGGCCTAGACAATTTAGAACTTTGCCGTCTTCGATCCGACCTAAGCATAGTACATAAAATTATCCGCTACAATGTCCTACCTGTCAATGAATACTTCAGCTTCAACCACAACAATACACGAGCACACAATAGATGCAAACTTATGGTAAACCGCGCCAAACTTGATTGCAGAAAATACGACTTCAGTAACAGAGTTGTCAATGCCTGGAATGCACTATCTGACTCTGTGGTTTCTTCCCCCAAACCCTCAAAACTTTAACCTTAGACTGTCTACCGTGGACCACACCCCATTCCTCAAATATGGCTTGCTGTGTTCATGTATTCATAATTATGTTTATACTTATATCTGTTATCTAATACATGCCTGATGAAATAAATAAATAAATAAATAAATAAATAAATAAACAAATAAATAAATAAATAAATAAATAAATAAATAAATAAATAAATAAATAAATAAATAAATAAATAAATAAAAATGTTTCAGCTTTCATGTAAATTAGAACCGAGGTATGTGATCCTTTCCACTTTTTCTAGTGGTATTCCTTCCGAAGTTATCGGTGGTAAATTAATGGGTTGTTTGCTGATGACCATGATCTTGGTTTTTGAGGTGTTAAGCTTCAATATTTTTCAGATATTTTCAGATATTTCTGTGACTCTTGGAAGACCTGAACGTCTTCATGCTTACTGGCAAGCAAAACTGTATCATCAGCATATCTTAAATTGAAACTAGGTAGGAGACCAAAAACTTAATATCATCCCTGCCCCCATCTTCCTATTGCTACCCTCCATGCAAAAACCTGATTTTTTTTGTTTTTGTTTGTTTCTGCCAGCCCTGGACTGACATCATTCCATAATTGTACCACGCATAAACAACATTTGCCATTAAAGAATATATTTTAATGAAAAACAGGGACAGGCATGAAGAGCAACCAAATGCCTTATGGGAGGAAACAGCCTGGAACCAAAGCCTATTCGATTCTCCAATTAATATGTCCCCTAATTCTATTTCCTGCAGTCGTTGTCTTGCAGTCGCTTGTCTCTAATGTCTGCAACAGGAAGAAATGTGGAAATGGAATTGTCTTCGTAGCCAGCTTGATGGGCAGGCGGTGAGCAGATGAGGACAAATTGCAGAATTAGAAACAAGGCCACTGATGACAAGCGAAGGAAATATCCTCCCACGATTATAAAATTAAAGGTGACCTGGGTTTACGATGCAGCCTGGATATTCTTCTTCTTTTTTTTTTTAAGAAATAAATACAAAAAGGAAAGAAGCGGGACAATAAACCCAACCCACACAGGAACGTTTGCTTTTTGCCTGGATTTTTCACTTCCCTGGGAAATAAATTCAAATAGGAGAGCGAGCAAGATGGAACGTTGAGAAGGGGGTTGTGATTTTAATTGGAAGATTGTGCTTGTTTGTCTTGGTTGTTAGTAACAATGCTATCCCTGCCTAATCGAGTGTCATTTGGGCTTCATACCACACTTAAACAGGATATGATGCTGGAAATAACCTTAGAGATTATTTATTTTGGGTTCTATCTCATTTAATATCGGCAGCATCC
This sequence comes from Thermophis baileyi, assembly GCA_003457575.1. Classification (NCBI taxonomy): domain Eukaryota; kingdom Metazoa; phylum Chordata; class Lepidosauria; order Squamata; family Dipsadidae; genus Thermophis; species Thermophis baileyi. The sequence goes on from QLTV01001115.1 coordinate 363,015, forward strand.
TGGGGAGACTTTGATCCAAGCATTGCTTCAATGTCTCTGAAATGATGACAGAACTGAAAAAAGACAATCCAACAGGTCATGGGGTCTAGTAAATCAATAGATTGATAGACCGATAGACTGATGAATCGATAGAGTGATTGCTTGATCGATCGATTGATAGATATGTACAGACAGACAGACAGACAGACAGACAGACAGATTAGATAAATAGATAGATAGATAGATAGATAGATAGATAGATAGATAGTAGACAGACATACAGACAGATGATAGATGGATAGTTACAGTATGTAAATAGATGGGTAGATAGATATAGATAGATAGACAGACAGACAGATAAACATGGATAGTTATGTAGACAGATGGGTAGATAGATATAAATAGATAGATGATAGATAATTAGATAGATAAATAGATAGATAGATAGATAGATAGATAGATAGATAGATAGATAGATAGATAGACAGACAGACAGACAGACAGACAGACAGACATAGACATAGACATAGACATAGACATAGACATAGACATAGACATAGACATAGACATAGACATAGACATAGACATAGACATAGACATAAATAGATGATAGGCAGACATACGGACAGATGATAGATATAGATGGATAGTTATGTAGATAGATGGGTAGATAGATATAAATAGATAGGTAGATAGATGATAGATAGATAGATAGATAGATAGATAGATAGATAGATAGATAGATAGATAGATAGATAGATAGATAGATAGATAGATAGATGATAGATAGCCTCCAACTTAAAGGCCACATGAGATACACAGATGATAGATAGATAGATAGATAGATAGATAGATAGATAGATAGATAGATAGAAAGATAGATAGATAGACGGTT
>QLTV01001115.1:535672-549993 GCA_003457575.1 Thermophis baileyi
TTGGGCTGTTTTTCGCCCGCCGGAGGCTTCAGGGAACCTCCGGAGGGCGAAAACGGCCTTCCCCACGGCCGAAAATCCGCTGGCCAGCGTGCGCATGCGCACTGGAGCTGACATAGGGCAACGCCTCGCATGCCCTCAGATATGGCTCCGCATGCCACCTGTGGCACGCGTGCTATAGGTTCGCCATCACTGCCCTATACCATTTCAGACAAATGATTGTCCAATCTTTTCTTGAAAATCTCCAGCGATGAAACACCCACAACTTCCATAGGCAAGCCGTTCCACTGATTGATTGTTCTCACTGTTAGGAGATAGGAAGGTGGAACATCAGGAAATTCTCTCTTCAACAGTTCATGTAAGGTGGTTGACCCATGCACGTGGCAACAGACCATTGAAGGAATAAAGGAAATGCTGCTTTCAGGTGCGGGGAGGACAATGTCTTCTCTCCAGTAAGAAAGAAAGGTCTACCAGTCCATTAAATTGAGCAGCAAAATAGCTTCTTGGGAGCCCAGGGTGCTAACAGATAAAGAATGGATTATGGGCAATACCTCTCAACTTTCTGAACCCTTCACCCAGGGGTGGGATTCAGCCGGTTTGGACCGGTTCGGGTGAACCGGATGCTAATTTTACATCTGGTTCGCCAAAGTGGTAGTTGCAAGGGCTGGCTGGCCCTGCCCGCCCTGCCCTGCCCCTCCCAGGAGTCTCCACGCAGCCCGTTTTGGATGCCAGGTAAGTGCAGGGCCCGTGCAGAGGCTCTGGGAGGGCGAAAAACGGGCCTCCCGGAAGTACCAGAAGTCCGGAAATGGGCCCGTTTCCGGCCTCCGGAGCCTGGGGGAGGCCGTTTTCACCCTCCCGGAGGCTCGAGGAAAGCCTCTGGAGCTTGGGGAGGGCGAAAATGCCCCACCCCCCCACCGTGGTGCAGGAGGCCGAGTAGGCCACGCCCACCCAGCAACCAGGCAGAGAACCGGTTGCTAAAATTTTTGAATCCCACCCCTGCAGGCTTCTCCCCATATTCAGGAAGTTGCTTCGAGGAGAACCACATGGACACCTCACAGATAAAGTCTATAGGCAAGGGTTATATCTCTGCATGGTGCCCCCATGGAGTGAGAAGCTGCACCCAACTAGGAGCTTCACCTCCGATGATGTGTCTTGAGGAAAGCTGAGAAATTAAGTTGAGCAAAGTCTACTCATATTCGGGCTAGTTCAAAATTAAGGCATCCATTAAACTTCCATCTGGAGTAAACATCAGAGTGCTCAGGAGCCCCCCAAAAGGCCTAGGGATCTGTGCTTTAGTAGGCACCAGATGTATTATTTTACTAATAATACTAGCAATGTCACAATTTACTTATTTATTGAACATATTTGTAAGGCCCCCCAACTCGAACAACGCGAGTCTGTTTGAAGAACAAGTCAACGACAATTGAGCTACGCTAAGTGTGAGTCCTCCTTTGCTTTCTCGTAACCGTAGGTGTTCGCATGCGTGGGTGAGCTTCAGACCCATAGCAGGAATCCAGGGGAGCCACACCCTTTACTGAGCAAAAATGAAAGCCACCTCTTCAAACAAAGCAATTGTGATGGCCAAGGTGCAACTGGAGCACATGGTTTATGCATGACCTATTCCGGGAGAACTTTTGAACTCTCCCTGTTTCATGAAGAGCCAATTCTAGGGTTACTCAGCGTTCCTTGGAGGAGGAGAGCGTGACTGTAGTCGAATCTTGTCCTGACAAAGGCATGAATCAGTGCAGAAGGGTGGCAACCATGAAATATATGCTTGGGAGGATCAAGGAACAGAAAAGAATCTTGGACCATCTAGGTGGAAATGTCAGGTTATCTCAGCTGACAGCTATACTCTCCCCTCTGGGATTCTTTCCAAATTCAAGAAGGACATTGGAATACATCTGGAGAAATGTTGTCTTTGAAATAGAGGAAATGTTGGATGTTCACCTAAGGACACAGAGGTGGTCATCCTAAAGATTAAAGATACGTCCTTGTGAGAACTATGGAAGTCATAGGTGTGACCCTAACTTCTGCTGATCTTTGGGCTTAAATTTCAAAGAAATTTTATTCTGTTCATAATCTCAGCAACATTCATCACCCCCTGACATACATATATGTCTGTCTGTCTGTCTGTCTGTCTGTCTGTCTATCATCTACCTACCTATCTATCATGTATGTATGTATGTATGTATGTATGTATGTATGTATGTATCTATCTATCTATCTATCTATCTATCTATCTATCTATCTATCTATCTATCTATCTCGTACCAAAAGAAGTCACAGCTCAAACCATTTATAGTACAAATTACCTTCAATGTTCATCTTATTATTTTCTTCTAAACACTTCTTCACTTGAGCAGGAGTGGACTAGAAGGCCTCCAAGGTCTCTTCCAATGCTGTTATTCTGTTGCTCCTCTAATGCACAACCTAAGGACATGTCTAACTGTAGTAAGGTTTTCTCTGGGGAAAGAAGAAATAATTATTTAATATTAATGAATAAAACAAATAAACTGTATTAAGACTGGCTTTGGTTACACCCTGTAAGGATAGGCGCATGGAAATGACTACGCTGCAAGTACCAGTCAAGACAGGACCACCAAAAACACACACAAAGGATCAAAAGGCTTGGAAGAAGTCCAGATTTGCTCATCAATCAACATTACAATTATTTATTTATACATTTCATCCAAGAAATATCACTTATTCCAGATGACTTTCAGATGATTTTCTGATTTGTATTGGTCAGGTCCAAGAGCCTAAGAGAGAAGAAACTACCAAGGAGAAAACCACACCCACCCACCAACACTGGCAGATCAAGCCGAGGTGGCGCAGTGGTTAGAGTGCAGTACTGCAGGCTACTTCAGCTGACTGTTCAGCAGTTCAGCGGTTCAAATCTCACCGGCTCAAGGTTGACTCAGCCTTCCATCCTTCTGAGGTGGGTAAAATGAGAACCCAGATTGTTGGGGGCAATATGCTGACTCTGTGAACCGCTTAGAGAGTGCTGTAAAGCACTGTAAAGCGGTATATAAGTCTAAGTGCTATTGCTATTGCTAAGCTACTGTATATGAACAGGGAGGAAACCCCACCTTCCTTCACACTGATGATGTTATCTAGTAGGGTCATGAAATGTCTGCAAACCAACAACCAAGGTCAGAGTGTCAACTCTCAAAACGACTGTAGCTGAAGCCATATTTTTCTTGCTTCGTTTCTTAGTTGCCATACTTGGGGGGGGAGGGGGACTTATGGAACGTAGAATGTTTTCCTCCAATGTGCCAGACATAACAACAATAAGGCTCCTGAGAACCAAGGCTAAATCAGCGTGCCCTAGCAACTTGCCAGGAGGGAGTGCTGAGAAGTTCGTCACCTGCTTGGTTGGCTAACGTGACCTGTGACATGAGGGGGGTGGACAGTATCCTATCCTTTAATTATACCAAAAACGTGGGAATTATTCAGTGTTGGTTTCACCTTTGACCGTGCCGATATGATGTACCCAATAAACTGGATTTTTGAAAAAGCCAAGGCCTCAGAGTCTTGAATTGGTTGGGAGCATTACTTGGAACCATGACACAGAGAGTGTCAAGGACTCCATAGCTCAACTAGAGGTTGTATTCAGCAGGTTCTGACCTGTTCTGGAGAACCGGTAGCGGAAATTTTGAGTAGTTTGGAGAACCGGTAAATACCACCTCTGATCATCTATTCTCTGCCTCCCGAGTCCCAGCTGATTGGGAGGAAATGGGGATTTTGCAGTAACCTTCCCCTGAAGTGGGGAGGGGATGTAGATTTTACAGTATCCTTCCCCTGCTACGCCCACCAAGCCACGCCCACCAAGCCACACCACACCACGTCCACCAAGCCATGCCAACAGAACCGGTAGTATAAAAAATTGAATCCCACCACTGAGCTCAACCCTGAGCTAGAGACATTCTCTTCTATTGGAGTCTAAGAATCCCATAAAGATTGCTCTTATACTGTATGAGCAGAACAGGAAAAGCTGGGGTTGGGGGCAGAGTTAAGCACACCATCAGCTTAGAATCATTGTGTTCCCATGATTACCTTTTTTTTCTGCTGTACTTGGCAAAAACCATGGTCCTTTTCATGGTGGACACTAATGAACCTAATAACCTGGCAGAGTAGATGGACTTTGAGATTTTTTTAAAAACAAACACCTTGGCCAAGAATTGGAGAGTGGAAGGATTTTTTGCATCAGTTCTTCTATCCTAACCTGGACAGGAAGGGGTAAAAAAACATTTATTTACCCACTTAGGCAGTGAGGTGCATAGATTTGGTTGATAAATTAAACCAATCCACCCATCCACAAATTAAATTGACATTTAATCAGGAGAAAGAGAAACTGTTTAATTTGCCTCCCAATGAAATGTTAGTGCCAGGTAAACAGTAGACAGGAAGGCCGGGGGGGGGGTTAAAAGCATTTACTTATTGACTAAGTGACCAAGTGACCAAGGGGAAAAACCCATTTTCTTAGTGACCAAGACAGTGAGATGGGCGGTGTCTAAATTTGATTAATACATTAAATGAGTGCATCCATAAATTGATTCTCATCAGCCCATTTGGGGAAAAAGAGGTTTTGATTTGCCTCCCATTGAAATGGAAGTGCCAGGTAAACACCTGGACAGGAAAGGGTAACAAAAATGACCTAGTGATTAAGGCAGGATGATGGGTGGTGTCTAAATTTGATTAATAACTTAAATAAATTCAAATAATAAATTAAATCGATCCATCCATAAATTGATTTTTCATCAGCCCATTTGGGGGGAAAAAGAGAAACTCTTTGTGCCAGGTCAACACCTGGACAGAAAGGGATAAAAAAATGACTTAGTGATTAAAGCTGGACAATGGGTGGTGCCTAAATTTGATTAATAACTTAAATAAATTCAAATAATAAATTAAATCGATCCATCCATACATTGATTTTCACCAGTCCATTTGGGAAAAAAGAGAAACTGTTCGCACCAGGTAAACACCTGGACAGGAAGGGGTAACAAAAATGACTTAGTGATTAAGATAGGACGATGGATGGTGCCTAAATTTGATTAATAAATTAAATCGATCCATCCATAGATTGATTTTCATCAGCTCATTTGGGGTGGGGGGGGAGAAGAGAAACTGTTTGATCTGCCTCCCACTGAAATGGGAGCGCCAGGTAAAAGCCTTCTCATCTGAGTCATGCCCGTTCAGTGCCAAAGCACGTCACCTCTTATCGCTGGACTTCTGCCCACTTGAGATCCTTCTGCTGAATTCCAGGCAGACTGGCAGACTCGGTGAGACCTCACCGGGTGACTCCAGCAAATTGATAGGCACCTGTCTCCACCCCTTTTTCTCCAGGTCACACTTCTCTCATCCACATTGTTGTCTTCTGATAAGACAGGTGTTCTCTGAGCTGTGAAAGCTCCCTCCCCTCCCCCCCCCACTTTGCCCCTCTGCCCCAATCTCTCCTGTTATCAAGCGGCTGGCTGGCGCTAACTCGGCCCCAGGATGACGCAGGCCGTGTGGACATAAAGAAAGGAGGAAGAGATACCGGGCTGAGATCCGTGGCCAAGATGTCTGCAGGCGTGATGCTTATCTGGCCCCAGTGCGGGGAGAAGGAGAGGCTGTCCCTTATCTCCCATTCTTCTCTCTTCCCAGGCAACAAACAGCAGTGGCTGAAGTCTCACATTCTTGTCAATTCCTGCTAAACAGGAAACTGCAGTTCATTTCAAGAGCTTTTTCAGCTGCTACACTCATTCCAAAGATAATTTCCCTGAAAGGACCGGAAGCTGGCTCTACAGCCAGAGCACACACACACCCCCACCCCACCCCCTTAATGGAATAAAATAGGCCACCGTGTCTGGGTGGTAATAAATGATTGCAATTATTTTGTATTTACCCCAATACCAAAAAAAGATGGTGAGGTTTTGGAAAGAGTTCAGAGAAGAGCAACGAAGATGATTAGGGGCCTGGAAGCTATAACACACAAAGAACGATGGCAGGAATTGGACATGTTTCGTTTAATGAAAACAAGGACTTACAGTGACATGATAGCAAGCTTCCAATACTTGAGGGGATGCCACAAGGAAGAGGGGGGGGGCAACTTATTTACCAAAGCAACTGAAGGCAAGAGAAGAAACAACAGTTGGAAACTAATCAAGGAGAGAAACTGATCAAGGAGAGAAGCAACCTAGAACTAAGGAGAAAATTCCTAACAGTGAGAACGATCAACCAGTGGAACGGCTTGCCTTCAGAGGTTGTGGGTGCTCCATCACTGGAGGCTTTTAAGAAGAGACTGGGAAGCCATTTGTCTGAAATGGTACAGATCTCCTCCTGTGTGAGCAGGGGGTTGGACTAGATCAGCGGTTCTCAACCTGTGGGTCGCGACCCCTTTGGGGGTCGAACGACCATTTCACAGGGGTCACCGCGCACGTTAGCCCGCCATCTTGGTGACACCGTCACTCGCAGGGGTGAAATGCTCCCGCTTCGGCCGTGCCTGCGGGTCGCCGGATAGCCGGTAGCAACAGAAGCGGGAGACTTCGCCCACCCGCCTGGACGCCGCCATTTGGGTTCTTTTACCCTCTGCGCATGCGCAGAACGCTTTGCGCATGCGCAGAGGGTAAAAGAACCCAAATGGTGGCGTCCGGGTGAAGTCTCCCGCTTCCTTTCTATCAGCTGTTTGGCGACCCGCAGGCAAGCCCGAACCAGGAGCATTTCACCCCTGGTGCCACGCCCCCTTTGTCACCTCATCCCGCATGGGGAGGGGGCAGTGGTCACGGCGGGGGGGCTGTCATGGCGGCGGGGAGGTCACGGGGGGGTCATGGCATTAGAAATGTTGAGAACCACTGGACTAGATGATCTCCAAGGTCCCTTCCAACTCAGTTACTGTTACTGCAGTAAATGATGGTATGGGGTTCCAGTTAGCTTTGTGCAGTGGGATGTTTCAAGAATTGTTGATCTTGCTTATGCTTATGATTGCAGCTGCCTTGATTTATTTATTTATTACATTTATATGCCCACCCATCTCAAAGCTATCCTGGGTGGCTTATACTTGTAATTGTTCTTTGGGCACGTGCATTCTTTGATATTGTCATATATTGTTTAAAAAAAGGAGAAAACTGGTTTTGATTTGGTGTTCCTACTGGGCATTGGTACTGAATAGATTTTGGATATTTGGCCCCAGGTTTGGCCTATGAACCTTCCTTCCTTCCTTCCTTCCTTCCTTCCTTCCTTCCTTCCTTCCTTCCTTCCTTCCTTCCTTCCTTCCTTCCTTCCTTCCTTCCTTCCTTCCTTGTCTTCTTTGTCTTGATCCTTCCTTCCTCCTTCCCTCCTTCTTTTCTTCTTACTTTGTTTCCTTCCTTCTTTCTCTTTTTTCCTTCTTTCCTTCCGTAAAACCTCCAGTAACGGAGCACACACAACTCTATTCTCACCATCCAAAAAATCCTTCTTAATTCTAGATTGGATCTCTTTTTAACAAACTTCCACCCATTACTCCTTGTCAGGGGTGGGTTCCACTTACCTTCCCTACCGGTTCGCATCGTGACGGAACCTACGTCACGATGGGGAAATGACCCTCTGCGCATGCACAGAAGCCTCTGCGCATGCGCATAGGGTTCTTTGCCAGCCGTGGCGACCAGAGGACCAGTTCGGGGGTATGGACAGCCGGCCATCGTTGCCGGTTCGGTGAGTGGGTGCAAATTTCCGCCACCAGTATGAGCGAACCGGTCCGAACCAGCAGCAACCCACCACTGCTCCTTGTCCTGCCCTCCAGTCTATTCCATCCATAATCAATAAAGACCCATACTCCTTGACCATCTCACCACAATCTCACACAAAGGGAATACTGTCGGTGCGTTCTCCTCTTTTGGAGTGGGGGCTGGGAGGGAAGGAGAGGCCAACCATGCCTTTTTTTTTTACATTCAAATTGAAAGGGCGATTGAGATGGTGGGAATGCCAAAACAACAGCAACAACAACAAGAAAGTAATCAGATGTACATCGATCGGGGCTCTAATCTCGTGTTATGCACACAGCAGGATGTGCCAAGGGTTACAGGTCTCTCGGAGCACTCACAAGGCCATATAGATACACTAGCCTCTTTAGTGTGTGTGTGTGTGTGTGTGTGTGTGTGTTTCTCCCCGTTGCACCTTTGAACAAAAGCCCCTTCATCTCTGCTGGAAGGGCCTTCTCTATTTATTTTTCAGCAGCTTCCCCCTTCCCAGAGTTTTATTCTTCTTTTTTTTTTCAAAGCCGGCTCGTCAACCCCCCCCAGTAACCCAGTGATACAAATAGGCTAAGGTTTAGCTTCCTGTTTTAAGAAGTGAAAGCGTGAGGGTGGGAGAGTGCCAGAAAGCTTAATATAGTTCAAGATCTAAATATAATAAGAATAACAAGGCTCCAGTCTGCCCTTACCTCCCCCCCCCGCCCCCAAAAAAACCCCGTCCAGCGTGGGTTGGACCAGGGGGAAGCAATTCTTTAACAATTAGGAAAACAATGAAGGTCTCCTTCAAGTGTCAAGGAATATTCTTAGCCGCCCTCTGACACCTAAATCAAGAGAGAGGTTGTTGAAAAGGCATAATACCAGGAAGTTTGCTTACAAGATCTGTTTCCTCCACGAACACCGAGGTTCTATAACATAGGAGCCACCAGGCCGGGGTGGGGCTGAGGGGAGAGACGGTGGGTGGGGAAGCTGGCAACGTGACCAAAAGACTTCCATCAGGAAAATCAAACGTTGACGTTGACACCAAGGAGCATCGGTGGGAGGTGATAGCAAAAGGATCTTGTCTTCCTGTCTTTGGCCGTTCCAAGTCTGTCTCCGGTCTGTTCCTGCTTACATTTCTGGAGTTTTTTTCCAGTGAAGGAAAAGATAAAGATGCTGTCATGACAGATAGTCCTTGACTTACAACCGTTCATTTAGTGACCATTTGAAGTTACAACGGCAGTGAAAATAGTGACTTGTGGCTGTTTTTCACACATCAGAACTGCAGAAAAAAACAATTGCTACCAACTTGCCTTCCATTGAGGACCTGTACACTGCACGAGTCAAAAAGAGGGCCGTGAAAATATTTACTGACCCCTCGCATCCTGGACATAAACTGTTTCAACTCCTACCCTCAAAACGACGCTATAGAGCACTGCACACCAGAACAACTAGACACAAGGACAGTTTTCCCCCGAACGGCATCACTCTGCTAAACCAATAATCCCCTCACCACTGTCAAACTATTCACTAAGTCTGCATTACTATTAGTCTTAGTCTGCTCATCGTTCCTATCACCCATCGCCGCCCACTTATGACTGCAGTACTGTAACGTGTTGCTTGTATCCTTACGATTTATATTAATATTGATTGTTTCCTGATTGCTTATTTTTACCCTATGACAATCACTAAGTGTTGTACCTCATTATTCTTGACGAATGTATCCTTAATTTTATGTACACTGAGAGCATATGCACCATTCTATTCTATTCTATTCTATTCTATTCTATTCTATTCTATTCTATTCTGTTTTGTTCTGTTCTGTTCTATTCTATTCTATGTGAGAGCAATAGCAATAGCAATGGCACTTAGACTTATATACCGCTTCACAGTGCTTTACAGCCTTCTCTAGAGTCAGCATATGGCCCCCAACAATCTGAGTCCTCATTTTACCGACCTCGGAAGGATGGAAGGCTGTGTCAACTTTGAGCCGGTGATGATCGAACTCCTGACAGTGGGCAGAATTTGCGTGCAATATTGCATTCTGAATAGAATAGAATAGAATAGAATAGAATAGAATAGAATAGAATAGAATAGAATAGAATAGAATAGACAATAGCAATAGCAATAACAATAACAATAACAATAACAATAACAATAACAATAGCACTTAGACTTATATACCGCTTTACAGCACTCTCTGAGCAGTTTACAATGTCAGCCTCTTGCCCCCAACAATCTGGGTCCTCGTTTTACCGACCTCGGAAGGATGGAAGGCTGAGTCAACCTTGAGCCAGTCAGGATCAAACTCCTGGCAGTGAGAAGAATTATCCTGCAATGCTGCATTCTGACCACTGTGCCACCACGGCTCATGATCATTGCAGCATCCCCATGGTTACGTGGTCAAAATTCAGATGCTTGGCAACTGATTCATATTTATGATGGTTGCAGTATCCCGGGGTCACGTGATCAAGAGCCGAGGTGGCGCAGTGGTTAGAGTGCAGCACTGCAGGCTACTTCAGCTGACTGCTAGCTGCAGTTCGGCGGTTCAAATCTCACCGGCTCAAGGTTGACTCAGCCTTCCATCCTTCCGAGGTGGGTAAAATGAGGACCCAGATTGTTGGGGGCAATATGCTAACTCTGTAAACCGCTTAGAGAGGGCTGTAAAGCACTATGAAGTGGTATATAAGTCTAAGTGCTATTGCTATCCCCTTTTGCGACCTTCTGACGAGCAAAGTCAATGGGGAAGCCAGATTCACTTAACAACCGTGTTGCTACCTTAACACCTGCCATGATTCACTTAACGACAGTGGCAAGGAAGATTGTAAAAGGTTGTTAACAACTGTCTTGCTTAGCAACAGAAATTGTGGTCCATTGTGGCTCCATTGTGGTCATAAGTCAAGGACCAGGTGTATAGGAAAGATCCCTAAAGCTCAGTCCACATTCCTGGAGACACGGTGCAAAACTCAGCAAGCTTTAACTCAAGTTGTTAAAACGCTCAGGGGGTAGTGAAAGGGAAAACCACATTAAAATACATTCAATGGGTTTTGAACAAGACACACCTGAACACTCCCTTCCTGTCCCCACCCCACTCTAAGGTCAGAGCATCACAATACAAGAATGCTTGTATATGGCCAGGCTTGCACAGGGCAAGGGTAAACAATCAGAAGCCATTGTTAAAAGTCCTGCATTGTGTTGGTGCCATTAGGCCGTACTTAGAATCCCCTGGGGCCAAGGCTGGAGTGATGCAGGCTTAAAAATAAAGGGCATCAGAGTTAGGCAAGAAACAAATTGTGAAGTCATTTCCCTGTAAGCTAAACGAGAAGATGCAGGAGAGCCAAAGGTCCAGAGCATTCCCAAGTCTGCGGCATGGTTGTTCTTGTCAAACAATTCCCAGAAAGATTTTTACATTACCTTCCACGTCATTTGGGACCCCTTTGGGGATTGCTGTGAGATATAAACAGAAGGCCCTGATGTCAATGGAACTTCCTCGTGTCCATTCTGGTGTCACTGCGTCGTTCACCCTTTTCCTTTGGCCCTAAATCTAATCTTTCTTGAGATTAGGGGCCAAGGTCATAACTCTGCTGTGGGACTGCGTGTTGAAGACCCACTTTCCATCTCTGGATGTTCTCAAGGTTCAGATATATCATGAGTTAAGCTACGCCTTTAGTCAAAAGGTTGATGACTTCCATAGCTATGTAGTTTTCTTGGCTACAATGTGGAAATGGCTTTCTATTGTCTTCTCCTAAATTGGGATTGCTATGATTGCTATGATGTATATAAACAGAAGGCCCTGATGTCAATAGGACTTCCTAATGTTCATTCTGGTGTCCCCGCATCGTTCACCCTTTTCCTTTGGCCCTAAATCTAATTTTTCTTGAGATAGGGGCCAAGGTTGTAACTCTGCTGTGGAACACAGGTTCTTTGAGCTGAAGTCCTCACTTTCCATCTCTGGATGTTCAGAAGGTTCAGATATATCATGAGTTAAGCTACTCCTTTGGTCAAGGTGCTGGTGACTTCCATAGCTGTGTAGTTTTCTTGGCTACAACGTGGAAGTGGCTTTCTATTGTCTTCTCCTAGGCTTTCTATTGTCTTCTCCTAGGCATTCTATTGTCTTCTCCTAGGCGTTCTATTGTCTTCTCCTAGGCATTCTATTGTCTTCTCCTAGGCTTTCTATTGTCTTCTCCTAAGTCATGTCATTGGGGATTGCTATGATGTATATAAACAGAAGGCCCTGATGTCAATAGGACTTTCTAATGTCCATTGTGGTGTCGCTGCGTCGTTCACCCTTTTCCTTTGGCCCCAAATCTAATCTTTCTTGAGATAGAGGCCAAGGTCATAATTCTGCTGTGGAACACAGGTTCTGTGTGCTGAAGACCTCACTTTCCATCTCTGGAGGTTCAGAAGGTTCAGCTATATCAGGAGTTAAGCTACTCCTTTGGTCAAGATGTTGGTGACTTCCATCGCTGTGTCGTTTTCTTGGCTACAACGTGGAAGTGGCTTTCTATTGTCAAGGACTACCTATAATATGGTGGCCAAAACTGGATGCAATATTCCAAGTATTCCTTCGTTTGCCTAATTTCATTCTGCCCCTTCCTCAACCCTCCTCTGCCATGATCTGAAGCCTCTTTTTCTCCTAAAAGGATCTGTGTGTACACTTGAGAAATGGTTATAATTCCACTAAGATCCATCAGCAAACAGCCCAGCTGAGTCTAGACAAAGGTTTGATTTTTTGAATTCAAAGGGGAACAATTTGCAGAAGGATAAGGCAATTTAGGGCTTTCAAAGGGGAAAAAAATCATAACCATAAATTTTTAACTATTCATCCGACGCAGAGACAGAAAGGCGGTGAGGTAGCTTTTAATAGTCTCCCACCGCCATGGCCACAGATGGTCACTGAGGAAGGTCTGGTTTTTGTCCATTGGAAGAGCATCTTTAGGCACAAAAAAAGGAAAGCCATCAGGAGAAGATTGGAATAAGTAAAATAAATAAAAAGACAACCAAGATTAGAACCAGGGTTGGGAATATGGAACAACCTTGTTACACACGAGAAGTTTTTGCAACGTTGTCTATGGAGATTCTCAGTTCAGGTCATGGTTGTCCCAAAGTTGCTTTTTCAAGAGGCAACTGGACTGTGTTTTTTTCTTAAGGATGTCTCCCTTCTCACCCAAGAAGCTTCTTCAGTTCGAACTGAGAAGCTACTTGGATAAGAAGCGAAACATCTTCAAGGAAAACCAAAGTCCAGCTGTCTCTTGAAAAAAGCACCTTTGGGGTGTTTTTGCAATGTTGTTTGTTTGGGCTTAGAAACCTTAGAACTAAACTAAAGGGTTGGTTTCTATAGCAGCTTCACTTGATTTCTGAATTCACCTGTTTTCTAGGGTCCAGGCAATCCCTGAAACCATAACTAGCTCCAGGTAATAGATTAACACAACAGTTGTAGCAAGAGAGAGAGAAAAAAACGAAGGTTTAACATATAAAATGGGACTGTGTTATATAAATGAAGCAACTAGGATTCCAAGTGGTTTTGATAAGCAGGTTAGTCATAACCAGCCAGGTTGGCTAAGGCGGGACTAGAACTCAAAGTCTCCTGGTGATTGGCCCAAAGTCACCCAGCTGGCTTTCATGCCTAAGGCGGGACTAGAACTCAGAGTCTCCTGGTGATTGGCCCAAAGTCACCCAGCTGGCTTTCATGCCTAAGGCGGGACTAGAACTCAGAGTCTCCTGGTGATTGGCCCAAAGTCACCCAGCTGGCTTTCACAGCTAAGGTGGGACTTGAACTCACAGTCTCCTGCTTTCTAGCCTGGTGTCTTAACCACTAGACCAAATTGGCTCTCACGTGGAATTTGCACAGTGGCACTTATTTGCTTATAGCCCTTGTTAGCCCACTTACCATGAAAAGCAATCAGTTTAATAAAAATGAATCAAAAATAGGGAGAAAAAACAAATCTCATCCATGCAAAAGCAGCTTTAAAAGCACACAGGAAGGAGCTAGTTGGAGTGCAGGTCCCTTGTAGCTTCAGGCAACCAAAGTTTTGGAGAAAGTCCAGCCAATTAGCAGTACATTCAGTAATACACGAATCCTGGACAAATCCATAGACTTGTGTTCCAAAGGATAATTGGTTTCGGATTCTACAATAGTTTAAAAGGGCAGAATTAAGCAAGCTCACAATAACAAGTGAACTGAATGAATTGACTTCTAGAAGGTCTACACATTTCAATGATGATTTTCATCAATTTTATCCCAACTGGTGGATACTTGGATGTGTGTCCAGACATATAATACAATCAACTCGAGATCTTTCCTCAAGGAAAAAAACCAACCAAGAATTTTGTGCAAGTACCTTCTTTCTTTTCAGCAACAGATGAACCTGGCCACACAACTTCTTCCCTTGCATCAAATTTCCATTTTGGAAAACCTCAATACTTCTTTGGAGAAAAACTGAAATGACTATGATGATAGAGAGGCAGACAGATAATAGAGAGGTAGAGATAGAGAAATAGAAGAGAGATGGAGATGGAGGGACAGAGAGAGAGAGAAGAGAGAGATGGAGAGAGATGAGAGAGAGAGAGAGAGAGAGAGAGAGAGAGAGAGAGAGAGAGAGGAATGGAATGGAATGGAATGGAATGGAACGGAACAAC
>QLTV01001115.1:627981-640007 GCA_003457575.1 Thermophis baileyi
GTATATGTATATGTATATGTATATGTATATGTATATGTATATGTATATGTATATGTATGTATATATTGCTTTCTGTTCCAGGATGACAGCTAGAAAGGGATTGTTTGAACCAAGAAGCAGCACTGAGATCAGATTTTTTTCATGCATGGGTGCAATTATTCAGAATAACAGAGCTGGAAGGAACCTTGAAGGCCTTCTAGACCAACCCCCTGCTCAAGCAGGAGACCCTATTCCATTCTGGACAAATGGTTGTCCAATCTCTTCTTGGAAACCTCCAGTGATGGAGCACCCACAGCTTCAGGAGGCAAGTCGTTCCACTGATTGTTCTCACTGATAGGAAATTTCTCCTTAATTCTAGGTTGGATCTCTCTTTGATAAGCTTCCATCCCTTACTTCTTATTCCTCGGGTATTTTGGAGAATAGGTCAAACCTCTCTTCTCTGTGACAGCCCCTCAAGTACCAGAAGACAGTTATCATGTCATCCCTAGTCCTTCCCTTCACTAGACTAGACATCCCCAATTCCTGCAACCGTTCTTTATATAGAATAACAGAGTTGGAAGGGACCTTGGAGGTCTTCTAGTCCAACCCCCTGCTTAGGAAGGAAACCCTACACCACTTCAGACAAATGGTTATCCAACATCTTCTTAAAAGCCTCCAGTGATGGAGCAGCCACAACTTCTGAAGGCAAGCTGTTCCACTGGTTAATTGTTCTCACTGTCAGGAAATTTCTCCTTAGTTCTAGGTTGATTCTCACCTTCGTTAGTTTCCATCCGTTGCTTCTTGTCCTGCCTTCAGATGCTTTGGAGAATAGCTGGACACCCCCCCCCCTCTTCTTTGGGGCAGCCCCTCAAATATTGGAAGACTGCTATCATGTCTCCCCTAGTCCTGCTTTTCATCAAACTAAACATTTAACATTTGTTTTCTGCAAGTGTTATATAATTTATAAACTTATAAATAGACAGAGGTTTGATTGGCAGCAGAAGGAGACACTTAAGAGGCTGAAGAAATTTTTCAGAGTTTGGGTTAGCTCAAATCTTCCTCCCAGAATTTTGAATTCTCTAAAATTATTTCTACATTAATCTAAGTGAATTAGGAAAAGAACTCCCATTCAGAGCGAGCAAGTGGCGTGTTTTTTTCGCCACGCAATTCATTTTTGCTATTAAACTGTTTTTCTTTTATAATCTATTCAGTAATTTCAACTCGGCTTCATGAATCATTAATTGCTCTAATTTTGGTTTGAGCCTTTCTGTGTCTTTCCAGTCTGCCTTTGTTTTTAATTACCATGGCTGTCTCTGTGATGGCTCATTTATGCAGTCAACTCAATTTGTGGTTGTGCTACCATTTAATTCATTGGAAATTGCATGGCACTTGTAGGAAAAGAGCAGTCAGTACGAAACTGGAAAAACCCATTTATTTTTATTTAATTTTTTTTTTTTATGGAACCAACTAACTTTGTGGGTATCTGAGTCACCAAAAATGGTGGACATCACACGCAGTTGATATGTAGAAATAGTGGCTGCCTTCATACATGAACTTTAGCCATAATGTGTTTTTCTTCATTCCATGCACAAACCCAGCTTTGGTAACATACATTTTTATGCTTTATGATGGCGGTGAATTCACAAACCACAATTAAAACAGAGGATTAGTGTGTGGTGTGATTGCAGCTACTAAAATGAATTTGAGCTGGGTTGAAACTAATACAAGTAGACCTCAGAATAATAGGATAACAATAACAGAATAATAGAGTTGGAAGGGACCTTGGAGGTCTTCTAGTCCAACCCTCTGTTCAAGCAGGAAACCCTATACAATTTCAGACAAATGGTTGCCCAATCTCTTCTTAAAAACGTCCAGTGTTGGAGCATTGACAACTGAAGGCAAGTTGTTCCACTGATTAATTGCTCTCACTGTGAGGAAATTTCTCCTTAGTTCTAGGTTGCTTCTCTCCCTGACTAGTTTCCACCCATTGCTTCTTGTCCTGCCTTCAGGTGCTTTGGAGAATAGCTTGACCCCCTCCTCTTTGTGGCAGCCCCTGATATATCGAAACACTGCTATCATATCACCCTTAGTCCTTCTTTTCATCAAACTAGCCATGCCCAGTTCCTGCAACCGTTCTTTATATGTTTTAGCCTCCAGTCCCCTAATCATCTTTGTTGCTGTTCTCTGCACTCTTTCCAGAGTCTCAACATCTTTTTTATATTGTGGTGACCAAAACTGAATGCAATATTCCAAGTCTGATCTTACCAAGGTATTATAGCCATTCACTGGTTGATTGTTCTCCCTGTCAGGAAATTCCTCCTCAGTTCTAGGTTGCTTCTCTCCTTGATTGGTTTCCATCCGTTGCTTCTTGTCCTACCCTCAGATGCTTTGGAGAAGAATTTGACCATGACTGACAACCAATTTGTTTAGCAACCGTTTGAAGTTACGACAACACTGGAAAAAAAGGACTCACAAGCAGTGATCAGATCAGAATTCAGATCTGATCAGAATTCAGGCACTTGGCCACTGGCATGTACTTATGACGGTTGCAGCATCCCAGGGTCACGTGATCTCCATTTGTGACCTTCTGACCAGCAAAGCCATTGGGAGAAGTCGGATTCACTTTACGACCGTGTGATTTACTTAATAACAGTGGTGATTCACTTAACAACCATGGCAAAAATAGATTGTAAAATCGAGCGTGACTCACTTAACAATTGCTTGGCTTGGCAATAGAAAATATAGTCCCAATCGAGGGCTATTCTATTCTATTCTATTCTATTCTATTCTATTCTATTCTATTCTATTCTATTCTATTCTATTCTATTCTATTCTATTCTATTCTATTCTATTCTATTCTTCTATTCTATTCTATTCTATTCTATTCTATTCTATTCTATTCTATTATTCTATACTATTCTATTCTTCTATTCTATTCTATTCTATTCTATTCTATTCTATTCTATTCTATTCTATTCTATTCTATTCTATTCTATTCTATTCTATTCTATTCTATTCTTCTATTCTATTCTATTCTAGGCCTGTGGCCTGCACATGTGCGTTATTTAAATGACACATTAAGCCATGGTTTCTGTATGCACACCAACAAGGTTAATCTAAACACATTCAGGCTTAGCATGTTCTGCAGTCTGACAAGAGAGAAAAAGGTAAAGAAATATTTCTAGTTCATTAAGAGCAACAAAAGAACAAATATTTTATACATTAAGACGTTACGTTCTTCTTTGAGAAATACTTTCATTAAAAAATAATAACAATCAGCATACCGGATTCACTGAAAAACGTATTGCTTTATAAAAGCACAGCTTTCAAGATGGAAATAAAGGCTTTTAAACTTGAAACAGCAAAGGAAATAATGGTATTTATGACATTTCTCATTTCAAAAATAGTCACCAGTGCTCCAAGCAAGCTGATAATTATTGCCTCTTGAGTTTTCTTGTTCTTTTTGATAAAAGTTGTATCTTGCGTGGGGGGGGGGAGCACGATTTCCAATTTTGAAAGGTTCAAATAAGGTTCATCTGTATGGCGGAGAGTCCTCCAAGGTTTCTCTGATATTGCAATTACTGTATAAGGGAATTGCTGTGTTTTTTTCCATTCTTTGGTCCTGTGTTTTTAAACTACTTGGAAGCGAGCAGACTTTAAACATTGAGTATCAGAAATCAATATGTGAGACTGGACCTATTTTGCACTTGCAGAAATTAAAGTCAATTTACAGGCTACAATTGGAATGATTCAACGACATCCCGTATTTTGATCATTTCTTTCTTTTTCGAATAAAAACTGAGATTTTATAAATGCATTCTAGACAAGGCGTTACTCTTACTTGAGCAAAACCAACCATCAACGTTGGTTCGTTTTCTGTTGTTTTCAAGTCTGAAAACATCAGGGTTAGAACTGAAGAAGCTCCTTGGATGAGAAGCTAAACATCTTCGAGGAAAAACAAAGAAAGTCCAGGTGCCTCTTGAAAAAGCACTTTTGGGACAACCATGACTGAGAATCTCCATAGACATTAGGGTTGCAAGAAGAAAGCGGTAGAGAAAAAAGGAGCTCCCAGGTCAACACAGTGCCCCCAAAATCTTAATATTGCACACTGTTTTAACAGATAGAAGAACAGAAGAACAGAGTTGAAAGGGACCTTGGAGGACTTCTAGTCCAACCCCTTGCTCAAGCAGGAGATCCTATATTCATTTCAGATAAGTGGTTGTCCAATCTCTTCTTTAAAAACTCCAGTGATGGAGCACCCACAACTTCTGGAGGCAAGTTGTTCCACTGGTTAATTGTTCTCACTGTCAGGAAATTTCTCCTTAGTTCTAGGTTGGTTCTCTCCTTGATTAGTTTCCACCCGTTGCTTCTCGTCTTGCCTGCAGGTGCTTTGGAGAATAACAGAATAATGTTTGAGGAGTCCTTGATGGTTACCTTTAGTGATGTATGGATTTGCCTGAATATGCATGGCCTTTTCTCATATTAATTTATTTATTTAGCATATGGAATATCATACATGGACTGGCAATGGAGATTAACATTTCACTTAGGTTAGTAAAACATAATAAAATATATCTATGGAGATTCTCCAGTCACCCAGGTTATGGTTGTCCCCAAAGGTGCTTTTTTTTTCAAGAGGCAACTGGACTTCCTGGTTTTTCTTTGAAGACCTTTCGCTTCTCATCCAAGAAGCTTCTTCAGCTCTGACTGGATGGTGGGGAAGGGAAGGATTTATATTCCTTGCAGACAGCTGGTCATTTGCATTCTTTTAGAGAGGTGTTGAGGCCACTTGGAGGTTCATCTGTGTCCTCAGGGTCACCTGAGTGGTGCTCCTGGTTCCTGTAGTCTGCAATTTTTTCTCTGGAAATCTATTCCTACTCCCACACCATTCAAAGGGTGTTCATCCCAAAT
Source organism: Thermophis baileyi (assembly GCA_003457575.1). Lineage (NCBI taxonomy): Eukaryota > Metazoa > Chordata > Lepidosauria > Squamata > Dipsadidae > Thermophis > Thermophis baileyi. The sequence continues at coordinate 632,872 of QLTV01001115.1, forward strand.
TGTATCGCTAAAAGTCTCTAGAGATTCTCAGTCATCCAGATCACAGTTGTCCCCAAGGTGCTTTTTTTCAGGAGGCAACTGGACTTCCTGGTTTTTCTTTGAAGACCTTTCGCTTCTCATCCAAGAAGCTTCTTCAGCTCTGACTGGATGATGGGAAAAGGGAAGGATTTATATTCCTTGGTTTTTCCATCGGGGAATCGATGTTAAAGTTGTTGGTCAGATGTTGTGGAACTGCAGAGTGGAGGCATTCTGGATTTGAGTCTTCTGGCTGATAAATGAGGACGGTTGTCCTGCACCGGTAGCATTGAGCTTCTTCATAGTTTTTCTCATATTTTGCCACATTTTTAATGTGCCAATTTTGTAGTGCAAATGCACTTAAGCATGTTGAAAAATGTTCGAGTTTCTCCCACTTACTCTTAGTCTCATTCGGTGCGATGAAAGCATTTGCCTTAAAAAAATGCATTTCAAAGGGAAAAAGAAGATAATTGGGGATATCTTCTAGGTGGAGTAAGGTGTCATGGATTAGTTTAGTGACAAGGTGGCCAAGAGGAGTGTGTGTCAATGTCCCATCTTTCACTGGCCGATCATCTCTCCGTGGCCTCCAGACATCCTACCTGTGAAGTTTCCTAAAGATGCCCTAATTAATTCATGAGCCATGATCCAAAGTCCAAAAGAAATATAAAGATTTATTAGGAGCGACATTTCGGCAATACTCCGATGCAGCCAGAACTGAGTCCACATAGGCTGCACGCCCTCATGATCCTGTTTCCCCCCTTCTCATTGGACATGTCATAAATCACATTCTCCAATGAATCACGTTGGCGGGTTGTGAACCCCACACCCATCCTTCTGACTCCGGTAGCCTAGAACACAATCAGTAAAAGAAACATTTGTGGAATGTAGTTTCAGTTAATGCAGTCAGCCACTCCTTCAGCTCTCCCCCACCTCCATTTCATGGCAACTTGAAATCTTCGCAAGTTGACGCTACCTTTCAATGACATCCCAAAGGAGGAACTTCATGAGAACTTCAGAGGGATGAAAAGGGATGTCACCAAAAACATCGCCAATGGTCCTCTTTATCACCATCCACCATGATGTCAACCGGGAAGTATTGAAAAGAAATTGGCAATCCCAAGAAGGAGAGACAGTCTTCCAAAGAGAAGACAATTTCCAAAGCCTTTGGAAGACGAGCACAGAATTTGGGTATGGTAGTCTGATGAAAAGGAGGACTAGGGGTGACATGAAAGCAGTCTTCCAATATGTCAGGGGCTGCCACAAAGAAGAGGGAGTCAAGCTATTCTCCAAAGCACCTGAGGGTAGGACAAGAAGCAACAGATGGAAATCAATCAAGGAGAGAAGCAACCTAGAACTAAGGAGAAATTTCCTGACAGTTAGAACAATTAATCAGTGGAACAACATGCCTTCAGAAGTTGTAAATGCTCCAACACTGGAAGTTTTTAAGAAGAGATTGGATAACCATTTGTCTGAAGTGGTGTAGGGTTTCCTGCCTGAACAGGGGGTTGGGCTAGAAGACCTCCAAGGTCCCTTCTGACTCTGTTATTCTGTTATACTATAGGTTCCAGGATCCTCAGTATCTGGGGATGGGTGTCCTTTCTCTTGCCTGTTTTACATGCCATTGTCATTTCTGAAGAGCTGAACAAAGTAAATGTGTATGTGTTGAGCAAGAGGAGCACATAAGATGCAATGCAATGCAGTGCAACTACCAATTATTCATCCTGCAATAGCTGACAGCTCCTACAAGGGAAAATATTCTCCTGATATCTAGACTGAACCTACTACCATGTTGTTACACCTTGTTGCAGCACCTATCCTCTGGAATAACATCAATCCATTGGGTTTCCACCCTAACAATGTTCCAGAAGACTTTAAAAACCTAGTTGTTTTTAACATTTGTTTCTCTCTTTTTTTTTCACTTTTTAAGTGTGCAAATTGTTCTGGAGTTGAGCAGCCTCTAAATTTAATAAATAAACCCATTGGGTCTCTGGGGAAAGTAGAAGAAAGCTGATTCCCTCTTTTATGTCCACCAACACTGACAAGAACAAGGTATATAAAGAGAGAGCAAACCCCACTTCTAACACTGATGATGTTACCTAGTTGGGTAATGAAATGTCTACAAGAAAACCACCCAGCTCAGAGAGCACAAAAGCCTCCACAGTCTACTACTACTACTACTACTACTACTACTACTACTACTACTACTCCCCCTCCCCATAAACCCCCTTCCCTTCTAGCACTGATGATGTTACCTAGTTGGGTCATGAAATGTCTGCAAGAAAACCACCATGCTCAGAGAGCACCAAATCCCCCACATTCTCCCCCTCCTCTTCCTCCTCTCCACAAATCCCACTCCCTTCTACCACTAATGATGTTACCTAAATGGGGGGTGAAACGTCTGCAAGAAAACAAGCAAGCTCAGAGAGCACCAAGGACTCCTCATCTCAACCCTGAGCTACAAATAGTCTCCTTTATTAGCAAGCTAAGAGATAAAAAGGTTTCAAAGCCCTTGGAAACTCTGGGACAGTGTAATCCTCCTCCTCCTCCTCCTCCTCCTCCTCCTCCTCTCCGCACACCTAACTCCCTTCTAGCACTGATAATATTACCTAGTTGGGTCATGAAATGTCTGCAAGAAAACCACCAAGCTCAGAGAGCACCAAAGCCCCTACAATCTCCTCCTCCTCCTCCTCCTCTCCACAAATCCCACTCCCTTCTAGCACTGATGATGTTACCTAAATGGGTCATGGAATGTCTGCAACTAACAACCAAGGAACCGGACAGTTCAGCCCTGATCTAGAAATATTCTCTTCTACGTATCAGTCCTTCAACTATTTGAAGTTGGCCATTACAATTCTCCATAATATTCCCTTCTGTTGGCTAAACATACCCGCAAGTTCCCAGGGAGAGATTAACAAGTCATATGAACATGGGAATCAGCCTGAGGCAGAGACTTGTCTTAAAAGTTGGGGAAGAGGTGGAGAACAGTCTAATTTTCTTCTGCTCTTTGGTAAGACTTGATCGTAGATTCCGGAACACGATGAACAAAACTGTCTGTTGAGCAGTGTATTATTTTTATACATTGGCCCTGGTCTTTTGATCTTCTTAATCACCTGTCTACGCCGCCTTCGGTCTGACTTAAGCGTAGTACATAAAATTATCTGCTACAACGTCCTACCTGTCAATGACTACTTCAGCTTCAACCGCAACAATACATGAGCTCACAATAGATACAAACTTAAGGTAAACCGCTCCAAACTCGACTGCAGAAAATACGACTTCAGCAACAGAGTGATCAATGCCTGGAATTCACTACCTGACTCTGTGGTTCCTTCCCCAAACCCCCAAAACTTTAACCTTAGACTGTCTACTGTTGACCTCACCCCATTCCTAACAGGTCTGTAAGGGGCGTGCATAAGTGCACCGTCATGCCTACCGTCCCTGTCCTAATGTCCCCATTTATTTGTATCCATTTCATGTATTCATAAACATGTTTATACCTATATCTGTTATATTATACATGCTTGACAAATAAAAATAAATAAAAATTTTATTTATTTATTTAGACCATGATGAACCGCAAAAGCCATGGCAGCTTCTAGAAATTTCTACCTCTTTCCCAACAGAATGTAGGAAGTTGGAATCCATTAAATAACCTGAGTTTCCCTTGATACGTTGTTTTTTTTTAAATTTTCTCCTGGAAATCTACATATACTGTATAAGCTTTACTCTTCTAGAACACCTTTTCTTACCAGAGACGTTAAACTTATTCTGATGGACTTTGTCCAAGCCAATCTAGAGATGTAATAGATTGAATATGCCATCTTTTTAAAAATTATGATTAGAGTAGAATTTTGATTATAGTCACTGACCAGAATTGGAAAATTAAAAATAAAAACAAAACAAAGTAAAATATTACAATTGGTGGTGGGTTCATCAGTGGACAACCAATGTCTGTCTAATTTCACAGGCAGTATAACAACATTGCATGCATTAATTGTTTGTTTGTTTAAATTTATTGGCCGCCAACTACAGTGGACTTTGTGTGGTGTACAACTATAAAAACAGCTAAATAAATTAAATTAAACAGATGATCCAGACTAAAATGATCTCATAAACAGCAAAATCAACAAGGCAAATCAGGGGCTGTTACATTTTTTAATTTTATAAGATTAATTAATGGATTAGTGTGTGTGTGTGTGTTTTTAAATCATACATTTCTGACTTGCCTCCAAAAATTGTGGGTGCTCCATTACTGAAGGTTTTAAAGAAGAGATTGGACAGCCATTTCTCCAGAATGGTATAAGATCTTCTGCTCAAACAGGTGACATACAGAATAACGTAAGAGTTTCTAAGGGACCTTGGAGGCCTTCTAGTCTAACCTCCTGTTCAAGCAGGAAACCCTGTATCAATTGAGACAAACAGTTGCCCAATGGTCAGAAGAAACGGGCAAAGAGACCAGTAGGCTCCCTAGACAACTATACTATACAGGTAGTCCTTGACTTACAACCAGGGGTGGGTTCCAACTTACCTTGCTGCCGGTTCGCTCCCTCCCGCGCCGCGTGGGCGTGCCTCATGGGCACGCGCACGCTTCGCACGCATGCGCAGTAACGAAAAATCTGATTTTTTTTTTAAAAAAAAGCCAAAAAAAAGATGGCGACCGCATGCACAGTGCCGGAACTCGGCTTCTGCGCATGCTCAGAAGGGAAAAAAAATAAAAAAAAATTCAAAAATAAAAATAAAATTTAAAAAAATCGAAAAAAAAATTAAAAAAAGATGGCGGCGCCCACGGACCGGCACCGACCGAACCAGATCGGTGACGTCATCATGACGTCATGAGCGGGTCGCTACCAGTTCGGGAGAACCAGTCCAAACCTGGAGGAACCCACCCCTGCTTACAACCATTCGTTTCATGACCTTCGAAGTTAAATACTACTGATAAAAGTGACTTCTGAATAGTTTTCACAATTATGTTTGTTGTAGCATCCCCATGGTCACGCAATCAAAATTCAGGCGGTTGGGCACTCGGCATGTACTGAAGATGGTTGCGGTGTTTTCCATGGTTATGTGATCGCCATGGGTGACTTTCCCAGCTGGCTTTTGACAAGAAAAAGCACTGGGGGGGGAATGTGGATTCGTTTAACAACCATATGATTTACTTAAGAACCGTGGCTTAACGGTTCTTAAGTTCTTCACTCACTTAACGACTGCCTTGCTTAGCGACAGGAATTTGGGGCTCAGTTGTGCTCATAAGTTGCAGTCTACCTGTATTTACACCATTGCACTCCTGTAAACCTGTAGCAACCTCTCCGAAATCATGGCTATACCTGTGAATTTTTTGTTTATTATCAGTACATTTGCACCAGTGTGCACAAATTCTGGGTTATGCAGAACAACGGAGTTGGAAGGGACCTTGGAGGTCTTCTAGTCCAACCCACTTCTCAAGCAGGAAACCTTGTACCGTTTCAGACAAAACAGCTGCCCGATCTCCTCTTAAAAACCTCCAGTGTTGGAGCACCCACTATTTCTGAAGGCAAGTCGTTTTATTAACTTTTCTAATGTTAGGAAGTTTCTCCTTAGTTCTGCGTTCTGTGAAAATCATTTTTCCCTAGATGACCTGGGGCCTGGGTCTTTTAGAGACCCTCTTAAGTTGGGCCCTTTCTCATCATCCTATTTGGACAATAGGATGAGCAGGGGGCTGGACTAGAAGACCTCCAAAGTCCCTTCCAGCTCTATTCTGATTCTGATATCTGCTAAAAGTTGCCCACTTGTTAGGACAAGTGAGGGTAGGGGGCCCAACAAGAACAGCAACAACCACCCTTGTGTATAGCACCTCCACTTTGCTGGAACAGGTTGGCCCTGAAGCGCAAACAGCCTCCAACATTACGTGTTTCTGGAAGCTGGCGAAACCCAGCCGTATCGAGCATTTCAGAGGGTTAATTGCACCCAGCGGCATGATATTTTTTTTTGGAAAATTTTATCATTTTAGCCTTTGATCTCCCCTTGCCATTTCCATTCCTTCTCTTTGGATTTCTTTATTCTGCTTTTTATTCGGCACGTCCTGCAACCTTGCCTAGAATCCCAGCTGGTTTCAAGTGGTCAAGTAAATGTCATTTTAAAATAAAAGAGACAAAAAAAAACACCCAAAATCTTGTTTTCCAGGGGCTCCCTGCCAGCAACGTTCAGCTCCCTGACGTGTGCGTGTTTGAGAATTTTCAAAGGTAACTAACCCCATGACTCATGTCTAAGGTGTAATACTTCACTTCCCCCCCCCCCCCCCCGATCCGTTTTCCCAGGGATTTTTGCACACACAAAAAAAATCAAATCAAGTTTGTGCGTTGAGTAAAGTCTTTAAAACTTGAAAAGTCTTGGAAACAACTGCTCGCTGTCAGGAGCAGGATTTTCACTGTCCCGGCATTTTTTGGCTTCATTTCGTGTTGCGGATTCTTGTTGTTTTCAAGCCTTTCCTCGATCCGTTTTCCCAGGGATTTTTGCACACACAAAAAAAATCAAATCAAGTTTGTGCGTTGAGTAAAGTCTTTAAAACTTGAAAAGTCTTGGAAACAACTGCTCGCTGTCAGGAGCAGGATTTTCACTGTCCCGGCATTTTTTGGCTTCATTTCGTGTTGCGGATTCTTGTTGTTTTCAAGCCTTTCCTCTTCTTCTTCTTTTTTTTTTTTATGAGTTCCTTTTTTGGCAATAATTGACCTTTCCTCCACACCCCGCTCCCCAAAATAAGGCCTTTGTTTGGGTTTTTAATAAAATGTTTTAAGTTCTGCACAGCTGGTTTATTCAAGACTGGATCAGCTATCTAGAGAGAGTAAGGGAGCGGGCGGGGGGGGGAGAGATTCTCTCCTTGCTCCTTGCTAGGTTCTTTAAGATTGTTGCTTTACCTTTTAACCTTGTATTTTGTAAGTGATTCTTCTGACACAGCATCCTACTTGCTGTCTGTCTTTCATCATGGATTTCTGTTGTGAAGATTTACAAGGAGTCGGGCACGATTTCAAAGGACAAGCGAAATGTGCAAAGTGAATGTTGTTTGAAATCCACCAGACTTGATGTCTGGGGAGAGCTTGGAGGATTTTGCTCTACCAAAAAAAAAGGGGGGGAAGGGAAGGGAGGGG
>QLTV01001115.1:643727-659463 GCA_003457575.1 Thermophis baileyi
GCTCCCACAAAAGTGGAAAGAAAGAAAAAAAGAAAGAAATAAAGAAAGAAAGAAAGAAAGAAAGAAAGAAAGAAAGAAAGAAAGAAAGAAAGAAAGAAAGAAAGAAAGAAAGAAAGAAAGATCCAGAAATGGAGAAATAGAAAGCTAAATAGACAGATAAAAGAGACAAGTGATAGGTATAGCTAGAAAGCCAGTTAAGGATTTCAAAATCAGTAGAGATATTTTTAACTCTACCAGAGAAGTTAAAAATGGAGTTTTGTCCAAGTGCATAATTTTTAAATTCCCACCTGGACTTTCCCAAGCGCTTCTCAAGGCAGTTGTGTTAATGTCTTTAACATTTTCAGTTGGGCAGCATTTATAGCTCCTTCTCGGCTATGAAATTTCTCTTCAAAAGAAGCTCCTGCCACCATATTTCCGAGCAAAAAAAAATATTTTTTTTTAATCGCCCGTGTGGACAATTTGTGTGGAAGGAACAAATAAAAAGGAAGTAAACTGGATTTTAAAAAGAGAGAGGATCAAACTATCCTAGATCAGTTTAAGTGGTTTATTTTTAAAACGAAAGAGAAAAGTTTGCAGGACAATAATGTATTTTTTTTTAATATTTTTTTTAGTCAACCGTCCTGGTAGTTGTAAATACAAAAAGAGGGGGGGGGGTTAAGTACTGGTTTTATTTCCTTTTTTAATTTTCTTCTCTAGAGTACAATTCCGGCACATTTGAAAAGGAAAGTGGAGAAAGGCTGAAAAAAATATATTTTCTTTAATTGTGGCCTTTTCTTATTTCATTTTTAAAAGGCCCATTAATCCCAATCAGGTTTTTTCCACCGTAGAAGTTTGTGGTTTAATAGCGCCCCCTGGAGGAGGTTTCCTTCTTTTTATAATATTGTCTATTTCAAGTTTTGATTCTGTTTGACATTTTTGTAATGTCCTTGAAAAGGAGAATGAAACGGAGAAGTAGGTTTTGAGAGTTTGTGCCTTTGAAAGCAGTTCTGTAAAGATTCTGGGATCCTTATTTTTTTCATTCAATACAACTCGGGGGGGGGATTATGAAACAGATTACTACACGTGCTTCCAATTTATACTTAATTCCTATTTATTTCAAATATGAGTGAGTGTAAAGTATTTTTATTACTTTGCCAATGTTCCATAATCCCATTTTAATTGCTAGCATGGTTGTTTTTAAAAGGGTTTTTTTTAAAATACATTTCCTTGACAACCTATCACCCATCTATCTTCCTTCTGGTTAATGTATTATTCTTTTCGTTTCAGCTTCTCCAGAAAATCATAAAATGCTACTAAGACATCTGAAAGATTCTTCCATGCCTTTCTAATTGTTAGTTTTGACACAGTTGTAAAAGTTGCTTTAAAAAAAACGCCTCTTCTAGCATTACTTCCACTTTCTTGCAAAAGGGATCCTATTTCAATTCTATTGGCGTTTCAAACTTAATTTCTATCCATTACTCCAGATACGATGTCCGAACGGCTCCCTTTTCACCCAATGTAGCAATTACCAGGAACACAAAAATGTCTAATGCGTGGCGCAAATCCCTTTCTGAATTTCTCCACCAAATTTTGCAAGCGCAGATATGTGACCGGTGACCAGTTCCAATTTCTCCATTAGAAAAAAAAAAATGTCCCCAAATTTTTCATAAGAATTCAGCCTTTGCAGGGAAATTTCTGCAACCCGACCATGTGTGGGCACCAGGTGGAGATCTCCAACAGAGGTGAAGCTTTTTAGAAGTGGATTTCAAAAGCAAACTGACAGATATTGCTTCAGCCTGATATGTACTGCCTCTCTGCTTCTTCGTTTGTTCATTTATTCTTATCCCCTTCCCTTGATTATTTTTATAAGTGACTCAAGACGAGGAACATAAGAATATCCCTCCTCCTCCTCCTCTTTTTCCTCATGGCAACAATCCTGTGAGGTGGCTTGGACTGAGAGAGAGGGACTGGCCCAAACTGGCTTTTATGGGAAGGAACTAGAACTCACCGTCGCCTAGTGATTGGCCCAAAGTCACCCAGCTGGATTTCTTGCCTTAAGGGGGGACTAACTCACCATATCCTGGTGATTGGCCCAAGTCACCCAGCTGGTTTTTGTGTCTAAGGTAGGACTAGAACGCACCATGTCCTGGTGATTGGCCCAAAGTCACCCAGCTGGCTTTAGTGCCTAAGGTAGAACTAGAACTCACCATCTTCTGGTGATTGGCCCAAAGTCACCCAGCTGGTTTTTGTGTCTAAGGTAGGACTAGAACTCACTTTCTCCTGGTGATTGTCCCAAAGTCACCCATCTGACTTTTGTACCTAAGGTAGAACTAGAACTCACCATCTCCTGATGATTGGCCCAAAGTTACCAGTTACCCAGCTGGCTTTCATGCCTACGAGGGGGACTAGAACTCACCATCTCCCAGTTCCTAGCCTGATGCCTTACCGCTAAACCCAACTGACTTATTATTATCACTATTAAGAGTACGATCTAAAGAAGAATGCTATTCCATTTTGGCCAGGTTCAAGATGTAGGGCTCTCCCAGGAATTTAAATACTAAATTCCTTCCTCTCCTGGCCTTCCGTTCCACCCTCCTCTCCCACCCCCCCTAAAACAAATATCCTTTGGACTCTTTCCTCTTCTGCTTAAATTTTTTAAAAGGTTTACTGCATCCATGAAGTTCCCCGAATTGTTCATGCTTGACCATCATCAATGCCTTTTGGGGGGGGGGGCTTTCTGCAGGGTGTATTGTTGTTATCCTTCTCCTCACATTCCTGTAAAGTTGTTGAATATTTAAATATTGTGATGGTAAGGCCAAGGAGGCTGTTTGTCCTAAGTGGTTTGACGATTGAGGTGAGTTGCTTCATTTTAACGGAAGGAAGTGGGACCAACCTTTGTATCAGCCGCTCCCTTGGCTAACCGAAAGTTTTGGCACCTGAGTTGCACATGCAGAGATCAGTTTCACAGGCACAGCAGGAGGAGGAAAAAAATGGGGAAAAAAGCAAAATCTTGGTGCCTTTTGCTTTGGGGAAGTGCTTTGATTCCCAGTTCAACCAAGCGGAGCGGCCTTTCTCGTTTCTGAGATGATCTCGTACACAAAGAAAGCCTTAATAAAGTGGCATATCGCGTATCATGTGGCTGGCTGGCTTTGTGTGTGTGTTGTACAGGCTTAGCCAGTGGTTTGTAAAGCCAGGCTTATGGCATAGGGTGATAGGCAATGCCAACCAACTGTGGTTTGGCCAACATATCACAGCTAAGCAAGTTATTGTTTAATGAGACACGTAAACACACTGTAACTTGATGGCTGAGATGTTTCTGCCTCTTGAAATATGACACCCATTCGCTATATGATTATATCGTTGAATGCTTAGCTATATCCTTCCGCCTGTTCATAGATGAGATGGAAAATTGTTGGTTTTATCAGGTTGTCTTCTTTCCAACAGTCTGTCTTGCTTATTTATTTATTCTTTGAGAGCCGGTTTGGTTTAGTTGTTAAGGCACCAGGCAGAAACTGGGAGATGGTGAGTTCTAGTCCCACCTTAGACATAAAAGCCAGCTGGCTGACTTTGGGCCAATCACCAGGAGACGGTGAGTTCTAGTCCCACCTTAGGAATGAAAGTCAGATGGGTGACTTTGGGCCAATCACCAGGAGATGGTGAGTTCTAGTCCCACCCTTAGGCATGAAAGCCAGCTGGGTGACTTTGGGCCAGTCCCTGCCTTTCAGCCCAATCCACCTCACAGGGTTGTTGTGGAGAAAATAGGAGGAGGAGGAAGCATTACTTATGTTCTCCACCTTGAGTTATTTATAAAAATAATAAAGGCAGGTTTAACAACAAATAAAATTTTAAAAATATGTATTTTTAAAACACATTTATATGGCTGCCCAACTCACCACTAGGAGACTCCAGGTGGCTTACAACATTTAGAAAACCAATTAATCAAAACCCATAAAAATCTCCATCCCAACCCCCAACCCCAAAGGAGCAGCAACACCATCAAATCAACCACTTGAGTTGTCCCATGGCAAGTTGGCCATGGTGAGTTGGCCATGGCAAGTTGGCCACTATGAGTTGGCTGTGGCGGGTTGTCCCATTCCGTAAACTGGGACATGTTCTGACCATGGTTTAGAGGAGGAGGAAAGTACTCATGGCCAATTGCTGGTTTGTTTTTTTCCATTTCTTGTATCAATGCTCAGAAGAAATGAGCAGAGTATAACAAACCCCAAATAAGGTAAGAGTATGGATTTGGATATAACTATGTGATGGTTAATACATGCCAGAATTCACAAAGTGATTTAAAACTATGCTTTCAAATTGAAGTTTTTGCCAAACATCATGGATTGTTTTTTGGAACAGGTTTGTATGTCACTCAAACAAAGAATAAGTAAGCTACAGGATGGCTTCCCATTACAGTACAAGTGAATAGTGTTTTGATATACTTGGAGACGAGCTTCTCACAGAATCTGATAAAGATTCCTGCAGTGTTACCTATCAGCAAATTAGAGCTGAGCTCCATTAAAAAGCAAATGGTGAACAATATTTATAATACTTCATTGTTCATTTATCATAGCATCTATTGTTATAAGTGCCTTTGCAAGTCAATGGTACAAAATATATATTAATTTCGGATTTAGATATGTACTCCTATTTTCTCCTTAAACTGATTGACCCATGGCAAGTTGGCCATGGCAAGTTGATCATGGTGAGTTGTCCCATGGCAAGTTGATCATGGTGAGTTGTCCCATGGCAAGTTGGCCATGGTGAGTTGGCCATGGCAAGTTGGCTTTGGTGAGTTGGCCATGGCAAGTTGATCATGGTGAGTTGTCCCATGGCAAGTTGGCCATGGTGAGTTGACCCATGGCAAGTTGACCATGGTGAGTTGTCCCATGGCAAGTTGGCCATGATGAGTTGGCCATGGCAAGTTGGCTTTGGTGAGTTGTCATAGACCCCTCTTTTGTGGTCCTACCAGATGTGCATCCCTAATTGATGGGACCCATAATCCACCCTGCCTTCCCATCCTGTGGGTCAGGTGGATGTCATAGGGGAGAGGTGGTCCTTCAAATAGCCTGACCCCCAAGTCAAATAGGGTTTTAACCAACATCTTGAATTGTACCCAAAAGCAGACAGGCAACCAATGCAATTCCTGCAAGAAAGGACCATCAAGAAAAAACATGATGTAGCCAAAACAAGCCACAGCACACCATCCCCCTCCCCCCCCCCAAGAGAAAAACTTAAAATTTCTTTTTTGCTTTCTTTTGGTGTTTCCTCTGCCAAATTGAAAATTCTCGCAAGGGAAGAAATGATTAGAGGCAGACTTGGGCATGGCATTAAATTAGCTCGGGCGTGTTTGACATGGGTTTTCAAAAGCCCTAATTAGCCAAAAAGAAGAAGAAAGAAGAAGAAGAAGAGGCTAAAGGATCTGATTGGTTTGGGATTTGAGCTCTTTTTGCTTAAAAAAAACCACACATTTAAACCTGCTGCTGTTGACAGAGTCCTTTGTGTGTGAAAAGAGGCTACAATTCTCCTCTTTTGTGTTTCGGCTTTTTCCAGGTTTCGCTTGTTTTTCCATTATTATTCTTCTTCACCTCTTTACACAGGTTAAGATTTTTTACTGTGGAAAAATAGTAGAGAAAATACAGAGAGGGCAAGGAAGGAGGGAGGGAGAGCCAACTTTCTCCCAAAAGACAACTTTAGGAGGTGCTGAAATCTTTTCAGAAAGAGCTTATGGCGAAGGAGATTTTGCCAAACCTCAGCTCAGAGGCCAAAAAGAGAGAGAAAGAAAAGGGGAAAAAACAAAGCCGGACATAATTTTACCTGCATTCTTTGTCACTATTCTGGAGGACTAGTCAATGAATCCTTTCGGTAGCCAATAAAAGCAAATTGAAAACAGATTTCAAGAAAGGGGGAAACAGAGAGAATAAAAAACGAGGGTAACTTAATGGTACCGGAGATATATAAAACCAAATAATTCAAAGTAGGGTTTGACGGAATGGCCAGGGTTTCACCACTCAGCATTAGATAGATGAGATGGTGATGATGATGATGATGATGATGATGATGATGATGATGATGATGATGATATAGGGGAGAGGGAGAGGGAGAGGGAAGGAGAAAGAAAAAAGGAAGGAAGGAAGGAAGGAAGGAAGGAAGGAAGGAAGGAAGGAAGGAAGGAAGGAAGGAAGGAAGGAGAGAGAGAGAGAGAGAGAGAAAGAAAGAAAGAAAGAAAGAAAGAAAGAAAGAAAGAAAGAAAGAAAGAAAGAAAGAAAGAAAGAAAGAAAGAAAGAAAGAAAGAAAGAAAGAAAGAAAGAAAGAAAGAAAGAAAGACAATAGGGTAGGAAGGTAGGAAGGAAGATAGGCAAGCAGACAGACATGGAAGATAAGGAGAGAGAGAGAGAGAGAGACTGTAAAGAGAGAGAGAGAGTAGATTAGATAGATAGATAGATAGATAGATAGATAGATAGATAGATAGATAGATAGATAGATAGATAGATAGATAGATAGATAGATAGATAGATAGATAGATAGATAGATAGATAGATAGATAGATAGATAGATAGATAGATAGATAGATAGATAGGTGAGGGAGGGAGAAAGAGAGATGGATGGATAGATAGATAGAGAAAGGAGATAGATAGATAGAAGGAAGGAGAGATAGATAGATAGATAGATACGGGAGGGAGGGAGAAAGAAAGAGAGAGGGGTAGGTAGGTAGGTAGGTAGGTAGGTAGGTAGATAGATAGATAGATAGATAGATAGATAGATAGATAGATAGATAGATAGATAGATAGATAGATAGATAGATGATAGATAGATAGAGACAAAGATAGAGACAGATATGCTCTTGAAGTTCACTCATCTTAAAGCATGCTGGCTGGGGAATTCTGGGACTTGAAGTCCACCCATCTCCAAGTTGTCATGGTTGAGAAACCTTGCTACACAATCACAGAGGCGTCCCTGCATAACCTCAGCCATCCTGCTGCCTGATGAGCAGCTCATCTCTCTTTCTTCCCCTCCTGTTCTGCTTTTCCAAAGAGTTTACCTGAAGTATTTCAATTTCTACCAAGAATGCTTTAATTGGCCTTCCAGATTGCTGGCATTTTAGCAAGCTAATAGCGAAATGGCAAAAATCATTTTCTTTGACTGAGCCGAGCCATTTATTATGGCCTATTCTCCCTCGGTCCTTCAAATGAGGTTGCCTCCTTCCGACTTTGTTTCCTTATGATGGATTATAAATTTCAATTCCCCTTCACTCTCCCTGCTTCTCTCTTTAATATGACCTTCAATGTGGAAATTTATTTCAAGCCCTGCCCCCCCCCCCAGTCTCATTAATGGCTTCTTATGAAATGCATGTTTTAGAAATATTTGACATTTTCTCCGCTGCATTGAATAAGGGCCTGATTCCATAACATCACGTTTTCACAATATTGGCAATCGGATGCATGAAGGCGACACAAATTACTGCTTAAACTCAAGAACCTGCCAAAAAAAAAAATAATCACTGATTGAGAGCAACCGACCAATGGAAGGGCTTCCCTTCAGAAGTTGTGTGTGATCCATCACTGGAGGCTTTCAAAACGAGACTGGATAGCCATTTGTCTGCAATGATAGAGGGTTTCCGGCATCAGCAGGGGGTTGGACTAGAAGACCTCCAAGGCCCCTTGCAACTCTGTTATTCTCCAAAGCATCTGAAGGCAGGACAAGAAGCAAAGATGGAAACGAATCAAGGAGAGAAGCAGTCTAGAACTTTCTTAATAGTGAGAACAATTAATGGCTTCCCTCCAGAAGTTGTGGGGGCTCCATCACTGGAGGCTTTTAAAAAGAGACTGGACAGCCATTTGTCTGAAATGGGATAGGGTCTCCTGCTTGAGCAGGGGGTTGGACTAGAAGACCTCCAAGGTCCCTTCCAGCCCTGTTGTTCTACGTTCTTTGCTGCCATTGTGGGTTCCATCTAAAGCTTCGATGAAACTAAATTTACAAGTTCCTCCTCTTTTTTGTTGTTTTTCTGCAAAAATTAATAATAAAAAATTCTGCTTTTCTACCTTATTTTCTAAAAGAATTAAATATGCGGTCAGGCCTGGAAGCCATCTTGGGCCTTGGATCTTCAGGTCAGCCCTGCCACATTTAGTGCTGTGGGAAACTGGGAGGGGGGGATTTTGTGAGTGGGGACATATAGTCAAAATAACATTCCTTTCTCCGAGAGTCAAGGCCACTCTGCCCTGCACCTGGAGGGGTGTGTCTGGGATGCATCTCCAGTTGGGACGGTGCATTGATTGGACCATGTGATGGACATGTGGGTGCTGGGGCAGGGACTTGAACTTTCTTTTGGGGTGTGGAAAACCGGAAGCTTTCAGATTCGGGTTTTCCCAGATGTGCCAATATGACATCTCTAATAAAATGGAACTTTGAGGTAACTCAAGCCTCGGAGTATTCTTTCGTTGGGGGTGTTACTTGGAACCCTGACATTAACCCGGAGCAGCGGTTAGAATGCAGTAATGACTCAAGCCTCGGAGTTTTCTTTCGTTGGGGGGTGTTACTTGGAACCCTGACATATGCCTGTTGCCTTCCTCTTGGTAGTGTCTGAACAAACAAACAAACAAACGAATGAACGAATGAACAAACGAACGAACGAACGAACGAATGAATGAAAATGGATGGATGGATGGATGGATGGATGGATGGATGGATGGATGGATGGATGGATGGATGGATGGATGGATGAAATGGAACATAGGGTCCATGTGCTTGGGCAGGAGGTTGGACTAGAAAACCTCCAAGGTCCCTTCCAGCCCTATTATTCTATGTTCTGTGGCCTAGTTTCCGTTTGTTCTGAGGTGAGCAACATTTGAAAACTGTCATGGAAATCTTAACATCTCAATTGAAGCCAGAACTTTTCTTGCTGGGATTAATGGACAATCAATTAGAAAAGAGCCTGGGTTATTCAAGATTTTTCTCATATATGATTACTGCTGCGAGACAATTATATGCGCAAAACTGGAAAGAGTCACAAAAATACCCACAAATGAGGATGGGTTGGTGGACATGACCTAACTAGCAGAGATGGCAACATGAACTTGTTTGATTAGAGAAAAATCAACAGCTATAGTTATCAGCGACTGGAAACCCCTGAAGGAATTTTCACTGGGGGGGGAAGGAGAAAAATGAACGAGTGATTTATGAGTTTGAAGATTAGAGAGAAGGAAATTATGAGGTAACCTTAGAGAGGGTAAAATATAAATGCATTTATAACTGCTGTCAAAAGATGTTCTTTATCATCTTTTTTTTTTCTGTTTCTTTTTTACATTTTCTTTCTTATTCATTATTCTTCCTTATTTTTTTGTGTATTTTCTAATATTTGTATTGTTTCTATCTTGTTAAAAATGTCAGTAGTTACTGTACACAGGTAGTTCTCGACTTACGACCACAACTGAGCCCAAACATTTCTGTTGTTAAGTGAGACATTTGTTAAGGGAGTTTGGCCCCATTTTACAACATTTCTTGCCTCTGTTGTTAAATGAGTCACTGCAGTGGATAGGTTAGTAGCTCGGTTGTTAAGTGAATCTGGATTCCCCACTGATTTTGTTTGTCAGAAGGTCACCAAAGGGGAACACATGACCCCTGGACACTGCAACCATCATAAGTATGAGTCAGTTGCCAAGAATCTGAATTTTGATCATAGGGATGCTGCAAAGGACGTAACTGTGAAAAACGGTCATAAGTCATTTTTTTCCAGTGCCATTGTCACTTTGAACGGTCACTAAATGAACTGTTGTAAGTCGAGGACTACCTGCATTATAAATTAATAATGCCAATAGTAATAGGAGCCTTGGGTGCAATCCCCAAAAATCTAGAGCACCCTTTAAACACCACCGGCATTGACAATATCCCCATCAGTCAATTGCAAAAGGCAGTTTCACTTGGCACAGCTTGCATCCTGCTATGAAATCTTTAACACCATCAAACCTCAACATCTGTCTATCCCAGGTCTCTGGAAAGGACCTGATAGGTGGGCAAAAATGCCAAATCCAATCAAAACATCTGGCTGACTACGCATCCAACTCCAATAACAGTAATAATATTTGGCTGACTGTGCGACAAACCATAGTAATAATAGCCTGTGGCTGTACCTGGAGACAGCAGAATAGAAAAGAGAGAACTGGAGGAGATCACAAAATGCAAAGACCTACAAATCAGGGGTGAAATCCAGCAGGTTCTGACAGGTTCTGAAGAACCGGTAGCGGAAATTTTGAGTAGTTCGGAGAACCTGCAAATACCACCTCTGGCTGGCCCCTGAGTGGGGTGGGAATGGAGATTTTGCAGTATCCTTCCCCTGCCAAGCCACGCCCACCAAGCCACACAACGCCCACCAAGCCACGCCCACAGAACCGGTAGTTAAAAAAATGGATTTCACCACTGCTACAAATAGAAATAGAACAACTGTTCTCTGTAGCCCCTCCGACTCTGTGGAACCAACTTCCCCCCGAGATCCGTACTACCCCCACCTTACTGGCCTTCCGTAAAGCCGTTAAGGCCTGGCTTTTCCAGCAGGCCTGGGGCCAATAGTTGTTCTGATTGGCCCATGTATGGTTGTGTGAATGTTTTATTTTAATATGGATATGGGTTTTTTTAAAATTGTTTTTATATGTTTTATTTTTATCTTTTTACATGATGTAAGCCGCCCAGAGTCCTTCGGGAGTTGGGCGGCATATAAATTTTATAAATTAAATTAAATTAAATTAAACTGTGGCAAAAGAAAGCAAAGGTAGCACTGATAGTCCTAGGGGCCTTGGGTGCAATTCAGGGGTGAAATGCTCCCAGTTCGCTCGTGCCTGTCGGTCGCCGTAGAACCAGTCGCCAAGGTAGCGCGAGGCTCCTCCCACCCACCCGGACGCCGGCGTTTGGGTTCTTTTACACTCTGCACATGCACAGAACGCTTTGCGCATGCACAGAGGGTAAAAGAACCCAAATGGCGGTGTCCGGGCGGGTGGGCGGAGCCTCACGCTACCTTGGCGACCAGCTCTACGGCGACCGACAGGCACGAGCGAACCGGGAGCATTTCACCCCTGGTGCAATTCCAAAATAATTGGAGCACCACTTGAACACCGTCGGCATTGACAAATTCGCCATCAGTCAATTGCAGAAGGCAGCTTTGCTCGGAGCAGCTTACATCCTGCGATGATACTTCGAACACGACCAAACATCCACACCTCTGCCTATCCCAGATCCTTAGGAAGGACTCGATAGGTAGATAAAAATGCCAAATGCAGTCTGAACATCTGGCTGACTGTGCAACAAACCAAAATGAACATCTCACATAATGGACTCTCTCCATCCACTTTGAAACCGGTATTCCCTCCCCAAAATGTTCAGCCTGGACCTTGGTCAACCAAAGATGAATGAAGCCATGGTTTCCTTACTCGGGAACATTTGAGCAACACACAGTGGGTTGGTTTTCTATAGCACACTAAACCTTCCAATCAGTATTGGAACCACTTACACAACCTCCAAACTGTACAGTGGATCCCTCTACTGCAGCGGTTCTCAACCTGGGGGTCGAACGACCCTTTCACAGGGGTCGCCTAAGCGTGCGCTAGCCTGCCACGCCCCCTTTGTCACCTCATCGCGTGCAGAGAGGGGAGGGGGTCGCAGCAGTGGGGCGGGGTCGCGGCATTAGGAAGGTTGAGAACCACTCCTCTACTGGAAAAGAGAATGGACAAATAATCCACATTCCATAATTTAAACCTGTGATGGCGAACCTATGGCATGCGTGCCACAGGTGGCACGCGGAGCCATATCTGAGGGCACGTGAGGCGTTGCCCTATGTCAGCTCCAGCGCGCATGTGCACGCTGGCCAGCTGATTTTCGGCCTTCCGGAGGGCGGGGGGAGGCCATTTTCGCCCTCCCCAGGCTTCAGGAAAGCCTCCAGAGCCTGTGGATGGTGAAAAACTGGCCCAACGGGCCTACCGGAAGTTCGGAAGGGCGAAAAATGGGGAGGGCGAAAAACGGCCCAACGGGCCTACCGGAAGTCCGGTAGGCCCGTTGGGTCCGTTTTTCGCCATCCACAGGCTCTGGAGGCTTTCCTGAAGCCTGGGGAGGGCGAAAAATGGCCCAACAGGCCTACCGGAAGTCCGGAGGCTTCAGTGAGGCCTGCACACATGCGGTGGGGGCAGCGTGGGGAGGTTGTGCGCGCATGCGCGGGGGGGAGGGCATTGTATTATGGGTGTGGGCACGCGCGCGCATACTATCACACGCGCGCACACCCTTTTGGCACCCGAGCAAAAACAGGTTCACCATCACTGATTTAAAGCCACATCATGGTTCGTTGCACTGCGGTTTCCCCATTTATGTTCATGTTTTCTGGAGTTAAAACCATAACTGTAAAACCAGGATGGGTTGGCCCAGTTTTGTTTCTTTAGGGCATACGAAGAATACTTTTATCCCCCCCCCAAATTTAAGGAGAACATAAATGGGTTCTCAACCATTCCTGACCCATCCAATTTATCTTGTCTATGGACCATCAGATTTTTCCCTGCTCCATGTCTTTGGGATAGACCCAGATTAAAGGAATACCTTTACCCAGCTGCTGTGGCCTAGAGGTGGAGCTCTTGCCTCACAATCAGGAGGTTGTGAGATTGATCCTAGGTAGAGGCAGATGTAGGGTCTCCTGCTTGGGCAGGGGGTTGGACTAGATGACCTGCAAGGTCCCTTCCAACTCTGTTAATCTGAATAGATTTGTCTTCTTGATGGTTTCTTTGAACTTAAAGGAAGCAGCCTTTGCATGGCCTTGGGGCAGAAGATCTCCACAATTATATTTTAATCTCCTAGGCTTTTCTTCACTAATCGGGAAAACAAGCCGTTCATTGCAGTCTGAAAAGAACGACAGGTTAACAGAACAGAATTATAATTGAACTCAAATCGGACTGAAATATGTTCCCCGGGGTTGCAATCTGATGTATCATGTAAGCTACTAAAAGAAGCTTTAAAGAGAAGAAAGAAAGGTAACGTGGAACGGATTTTTATTCTTTTGCACAGATATCGGTAGTCCTCGACTTACGACCACCATTCTTGTTGCTAAGCAAGACAGTTGTTAAGTGAGTTTTACCCCGTTTTACGACCCTACTTGCCACAGACGTTAACTGAGTCACTGCCGTTGTTCAGTTAGTAACACGGTTGTGAAATGAATCTGGCTTCCTCGTTGACTTTGCTTGTCAGAAGGTCCCAAAAAGGGGATCATGTGACCCTGGAACATTGCAACCGTCATAAATATGAATCAGCTGCCAAGCGTCTAAATTTCGATCATGTGACCATAGGGATGCTGCAATGGTCATAAGTGTGGAAAACAGTTATAAGTTGCTCTTTTCAGTGCCGTTGTAACTTCAAACAGTCACTAAATGAACCGACTACCTTGGACATTTTTCTTTCTAAAGATTATTTGCAGTGATTATGTCCTGGCACTTTATAAATCAAGAAGCATCATCGAGGGAGAAAGGAAGCTGGGATTTCGTAGCCTGGTCAAGCCTGGAGATTCAGTTTCCTACTGTCTCGTATGACATCACCGCCGCTCGATGCTTCTTTTAAAAAATAAATAACCTCTTCCATATGTTCTGGAGTGTAGAGACGCTGAAATACACTTTATTTGATATAAGGTCCAAGAATACCTTAAATCACTCAGGTTAATAGACAGGTATAGGAGGAAGGAGGAGAAGGATGGAGTTTTAATTTTCATTATTCCCTCCAAACGACTTCGGATGAGGTCACCATGAAATATATCAGGTACGCCGCAAAGCAATCACAAAATCGACTCTATGAAAGCCGAACACACAACCGCTTGCCCGGTTTATTGGCAGAACCTGATGAAGAACTGTTTCCAGATTGTACTGTGAATTGTGGTTCAACGCGGCGGTGTTTTTTTTTGGGGGGGGGGTTGTTGGTTTTTTTGGGTTTTTTTTTTTTTGAGGAACAGAAAATGCCAAAGGTTTCCGATTTGGGAGCAAACATGCAACTCAGTTTTTCCACTTCTGCCTGCGAAGAACTGGTTTGGAAGAGAGACACAGTCAAAGATACATGATAGGAAACAGTCTGCTGCTCCCCCAAAAATATTATACTACTTGATGGTCCTGGACCAACATATATTTCTGTGAAGAGTTCTTGCTTATGAATGAAGGCGAATCTATGTATCCGGGGATAATGTTGCAGGGTCCAATCTGGGTCGGTCACCGGGACCAGAGGTTTTGTCTTCCGAGCTTTTGGACTCGTGCTGGAGCCCATCCTCTGGGAACTTCTCTCTATCGGAGTTTTGTGTGTGGCATTTATAGTGCCTGTTGTATGCGGCTTTTTAGATGTTGACTGGGATGTGTTGATGGCTGCCTTTTAAGTCTTTACGGTAGTTGTCATTTGCTTGTGTTGCCCAGCCCTCGCCTTCTAAGTACTTGATAGGCTGGTAGTAAATCAGCCCTCCTGTTGGTTGACGAAGGGCCCATTTCCCAGGCTTCAATCATTTCCCTGGCTGTTTTTGTACGTCCGACAATCTTGGTAGCTGCGAAATTGAATGTATGTCCTTCCTTGTTCATCGCAGTGTGAGGCTACCAATGAGTTCAGGTCTTCTTTACAAGTTCTTGCTTGTTTACCTTTTACATTTCTCCCATGAGTATCAAAATATTTCATTTCACCCTGCTGGGCAAACAAGACCACCTGAGCTTATGGTAATTATATATTTTTTTAAAAAAAGTTTGATCTTAGATTCTGTAGGTTTTTTTTTTTTCTTCCTAGGAAGTGTGAGACATCAAGGCCGGAAAGCTAAGCCACAAAGGTATCAGGGGCTGATGAAAGAAGAGAGCATCAACAAGTGTGTGTCCCATTTGTTTTCACTTTTCTTTGCAAGTCAGGACTCAAGAATCCTTTTAACTGAGCTGGTGTCCAGCTGCATCCAGCAAATTGCCCTGTGTGGGTAAAAAAAATCTCTGTTTTCTTCTCATCCTTCAGTTGTGTTTCCTTTGCAGGCAGTTGACCTTGTCCAAGTCTCAAGTTTGTGGTTGCTGGATTTCAAAGATGCTCATCGTTCTTGAGAGCATTTTTTTTTTTTTTGATTTGCAAAAGAAACTTCATCTCCCAAAAAGGACAATAGGGGACATCCAGTCCTTTTCCTTTCCTCCCCCCTCAATCTATTTCCTTTCCTTTCTCTCGCTCATTCTCCAGTTCCCTCTAATAAAGCTGAAGCCAAATGATTTCCATCTGTGCCGAGCTCAAGAAACACAAAGGAGGATGACTTCAGTCAACCTGAGACTCAAACAACACCACATGAGCTGAAATGCCATATCGCTTTCCTTGGTGGGCTTTGATTTGAAGGCATGGCAAGCAAAAGGTTCTCTTGCTTGCTTTTCTCTGGCTAAATTCCTTGTGTGTCTAATCACATTTGGCCAAATAAAGTATTCTATTCTATTCTATTCTATTCTATTCTATTCTATTCTATTCTATTCTATTCTATTCTATTCTATTTTTTCCTTATTCTATTCTATTCTATTCTATTCTATTCTATTCTATTCTATTCTTTTCTTATTCTATTCTATTCTATTCTATTCTATTCTATTCTATTCATTCTTATTCTATTCTATTCTATTTTTTATTCTATTGTATTCTATTCTATTCATTCTTATTCTATTCTATTCTATTCTATTCTATTCTATTCTATTCATTCTTATTCTATTCTATTCTATTTTATTCTATTCTTTTCTATTCTATTCTATTCTATTCTATTCTATTC
>QLTV01001115.1:692491-706414 GCA_003457575.1 Thermophis baileyi
TCTGGGGTTGGGGGTTTTCTTGCAGGCGTTTCCTGACCCAACTAGGTAACGTCATCAGTGCTGGGAAGGGAGTGGGGTTTGTGGAGTAGAGGAGGAGAAGGAGGAGAAAAAGGAAGAGAAGGAGGACTGTGGGGCCGTTGGTGCTCTGTGAGCTTGGTGGTTTTCTTGCAGACATTTCATGACCCAAACTAGGTAACATCAGCAGTACTAGAAGGGAGGAGGAAGAGGAGGACAGGAGGAAGAGGAAGAGGAGGAAGACAACTGTGGGGTCCTTGGTGCTCTGTGAGCTTGGTGGTTTTCTTGCAGACGTTGTGAGTCAGAACCAAAGAAGCTTCTTGGTTGAGAAGCGAAACATCTTCAAGGAAAAACTAACTCCAGTTGCCTTTTGAAAAAAGCATTTTTTGGGGACATACTTATCTGAAAGTAAAATCCACTCTCCTAAGTAGAGAACTTATTTTCAGGTTAATGCAGGAGACAATACCATCTTGCAGTATTTTAACATTTT
This sequence comes from Thermophis baileyi, assembly GCA_003457575.1. Lineage (NCBI taxonomy): Eukaryota > Metazoa > Chordata > Lepidosauria > Squamata > Dipsadidae > Thermophis > Thermophis baileyi. The sequence goes on from QLTV01001115.1 coordinate 692,997, forward strand.
ACTAGCAATTCCTTATCAACAGATTTCTAATGTAGCTTCTGCATCTGGATCCCCAGCTTAAATAACGATATGAGGAAACACTAAGTTTACTGCAGTAATAGGAGTCTGTCTGGCTTTGTATTCAAGTTCTAAAATGGATATCTTCAGTACTTTGGAAGTAATTTTTACAATACTTTCAGAGCTAAACATGATCCAAATGGCTGCAGTTGGGCAGCGCTTAATAGAAAAAGCTGCCAGTGAGAGCATTTTTATTGGGAAGTCATAAAAAGTTAACCGTCTCCTTCTGTCTTCCCATTGCAGATTTAATTTCTGGTCGCCATTCCCTCCTTCCCCAAAACTTATGCAGAAAAATAAAAGTAATTTGGGATTTAATTGGGAGCGCTGGAAGAGCAAATGTGGAGGCGGCAAAACCGAACATCTCTTTTAATACATTGGGATTCTCGTTCATTGCTTTCAAAGCACCTCAGTATTATTTCAAAGTAAATTGTTTCGGTATTTGTATATCAAAAACTACTTTGCTGTAAACTGCTTTGGACTTTTTCATTAAGCAGGATATACAGAAGGGTTAAGTGAACGTCCTTTGGGCCACACAAATCAGAGAGAAGAATTCCAGCAGGGAATAGAAAGCAGTGCTACGTTTAATTCAGTTTATTTAATAAGCCACATTTTATTAAACTGGCTGGACTCGCACAACACATTGAAAAATCATAAACCAGCATTCTTAGGCTCCAAGGCCAGGATTCAAACAGCCCAAAATGTGGCCGATTGTGTGGTGATTAGGCAGATTCCCTATAAAAGATGGATAATTTGTAATGGTGACTGAAAGGAATTTTTGCACTAAATTCTCGGAGGATGGACTGTCGGTGCAATTTCATCAGTCAGGATCTATGACTGGATAGAGCTTTGGCAATAATTTGGAGAAAGGGCTATAGTGTGTTTTAGAGTATGACTGTAGCATCCATTTGCAGTTCTTCAAAGTTGTTGTTTCCTGAGGTTCTATGATTGTAGCCCGGAAAAAGATGTAGCTGCTTTAAGAAGTTGCAGAGAAATGGGTTCCTTGGAATCAAATCTGAAGCATGGTATCATTCTCTTGGAAACCCTTTTCGGTAATCTCTGGCCAAAAAAATAATAATAAAATCAGCCAAGAAGTCATTTGTATTATTTCAAGAGGCACGGCTGCCTTTTTTGCATGGTGTGGCCTGACAAGCTTTTGCCTCTCGTAGGGGAAAGTGTTCAGAAAATCCACACGGAAAGAACTGGTATTGATCGCTGTAGCCAGCGAATAAGAGAATGGTAAAATCATTCATGTCACCATTTTTTTAGGGACAAAAAAGGAGAGGAGAGGAGAGGAGAGGAGAGGAGAGGAGAGGAGAGGAGAGGAGAGGAGAGAAGGAAGATGGCACTTTGACAGTAAATGGGAAAGATCTGATCTCTGCTCTGCTTTTTTTATAGCTTCAAAATGTTTTGCCTTTGAATCTGCTTTCCATGTTGGTCTCTTTCCTGCATTAATGTCTTAATGAATCAATTAAATCCCATGTCTGTGTGGTTTTATGGATTCTTTCCTGGCCAACTAATGTAGCAAACTCCAACGTCCTGCCAGAAAATACCATAAGCCTGGGTTTTTCCTGAAGATCATTTAATCCAATGCTTTAAAAAGGAGGATTTACAAGACCTTTAGAATTCTCTGTGAACTCCAAAATGAGGACCTACGGATTTCGGGAGAAAACAACATTCATGAATACAATGCTTGTGTGGAAGTTTTTGAGACACTGGGATGGAGAAAGGAAGGTTTTCTGGGACAGGTGGAATGTCATCAGACTGAATTGTATGACAAATAGGCGAGGGAGCTAGGGGTGTCCAGCTTATGGAAGAGAAGGATTGGGGGGGGGTAGACATGATAACTGTCTTCCAGTATTTGAGGGGCTGTCACAGAGAAGAGGGAGTCAACCAGAGGTGGGTTCCTCCCGGTTCGGACCGGTTCACCTGAACCGGTAGCAACCCGCTGGTGATGTCACAATGACATCACGGATCCGGTTCAGTTGGTGCTGGTCCGTGGACGCCACCATCTTTTTTATGATTTTTGGGGGGGAATTTTTATTTTATTTTATTTGAATTTTTTCTCGGTTTTTTCTTCTTCTGCGCATGCGCAGAAGCCGAGTTCCTGGCACTGCGCATGCGTCACCATCTTGTTTTTGGCTTTTGGGGGGGGGATTATTTTTTTTTGCACTGCGCATGCGTGCACAAAGCACACGCGCGCCCAGAAGGCGTGCCCACAAGGCGTGTCCACAAGGCGTGCCCACAAGGCACGCCCACGCGCCGCAGGAGGAAGCAAACTGGCAGCGAGGTAAGTTAGAACCCACCCCTGGAGTCAACCTATTCTCCAAAGAACCAGAGAGCACGACAAGAAGTAGGGGGTGGAAGGTTGTTAAAGAGATGCAACCTAGAAATTTCTTGACAGTGAGAACAATTGATTGATGGAACAGCTTGCTTCCTGAAGTTGTAGGTGCTCCACCACTGGAGGTTTTCCAAAATAGACTGGATAACCATTTCACCAGGATGGTATAAGGTCAGCTGCCTTAGCAGAGGGTTGGACTAGAAGACCTCGAAGGTCCTTCTAGCCCTATGATTCTATGTCATCCATGGCAAGTTACCAAATGTAGAGTTTGTTCCTCGTGACCCAAGCAACAAGAACAAAATCTATTTTCTCTCCATCACCGCATCTGCCGAGGGTGTTACATTAATGGAGACATTGAGTTTGGAAAGAATCTCCTACAGATATGGTCCCAAATTGCTTCAAAACAGATTAGTGCAACTTCAGGATCACCACGGTTGAGAAACAGACAAGGTCTTGCTGTTCACCAGAGTTTTATATTTGCAACTTTATCAGCTTCTAAGCAGCTGGTAAAATCACTAAAGTCAACTAAGCTGGAAACCCACACAAGTTTCAGTAATTCAATAATTTATTCATCTAAAAAAGTGTGTAAAAGTATATAGCTCTCATCCACAAGGTATATATGAATGACATTTAAAATGGAGGGTTTTTTTTATTATTATTGGTTCTTCTTTTTATCAAAGTCTCTCTTTTTTTTTAGTGTATTGTACCAGCGATATACTGTTAAGGTTTAAAATGAACTTCACATAGTTCTTCTGTCTGTTTTGTTTTGTTTTGTTTCAAATTGGCTATATATAAAAAGAGGGCCACTGCAAAATGCTCAAGGAAAAGAACTCAAAATCAAACTCTCCCAAGAAATGTACAGCCTTTACATTTAAAAAAAGGTTCGGAAATATACATACAAGCATGCTGGACAACCGTGCCCCCACCCCAAACCCACCCCATTTTTGCTCAAACTGTACTCATTCTGATTTCTGTATGATTTCTAAAATTAGAAATTAAAAAAAATAAAATAATTTCTTCACTCTGTAGGAAATCCAGGGCTTGTACATTTCAGATTAATTCAGTAAAAAACCCACAAGTAAAATAATGCATATTTAAAGGGAAATATACAGATTTTTCACACTGAAGGTACATAAGATTTTTTTCTTTTTTTTAAAATCTATTGCCATTCATTTATTTTGCACAAAAATGTATAAATATGTCACCAGTTTCTCTTAACTTAAAAAAATTAAATAAAAACAACATCAGATGAAAACTACTCCTTATTAACCCCTTTCCCAATATTTATGGATTGAGGGGTTGTGGGTTTTTTTTAAATGTTTGCATTAGAATTGGATCTCTGGGGGGGGGGGGGAGAGAAGTCACCCCTTAATAAAAAACAGCCCGTTAAAAAGAAGCCAACCCAACTATAATCCAAAATTCAGGCGAATCTTGGGAACAAATAACCCCAAAGTGTTAAAAGATAACTTTACATAGTTTTCCTCACCAAGAATTTTTTTTTTTTTGTTGTATACAAGTTTACAATCTTCATCTTTTAATGCTCTTCAAAAGGCCTTGAGAATTTTCCTTTCCGATTAAGAAAAAATAGTAATGTAATATTTTTTAAAATCCATTTTACACTGTATACATTAGATACAAATGGTTTTTCCATATATCTTAATTTTTCCCCCCTCCTATACATTGCAAAACTCCTCCAGGTGGGCGGCCTGGAGCAGAGAATAATAAGAGCGATCCATTTACAGGGTCTTCTGACCTATCCTTTCCCACCGTTCATGGGATTACTTTTTTTTAATAATTATAATAATAATAATAATAATAATAATAATAATAATTATTATAATAAATCTGATTTAAACATTACATCATCGTTTCAAGAAAAATATTTAAATTCATAGAAATTTTCATTTTTTTTCTTTTTCTTTTTTTCATTTAACCAGAAGAGACGTTTGGAAGAACTTCAAAAATGAGAAAGGGTCCTTTAAGGGTGGCCGTGACGACCAAAGTCCTGCCCTCTTTTCCCCCTTCAAAGCAGCCTTGGCCTGTCACCTCTAGAAATGGGAACGCCCCCATTTAGATGCCTCCAATCCCAGGATTTATTCAAATCAGGGGTGGGCAGCTTTTAAGGCTTGTGGACTTCAACTCCCAGAATTCCTCAGTCAGCATGGGAGTGTGGAAGTCCACAAGGCTTCAAGTTGTCCAGGCTGAGGACTTCTGGGAGTTGAAGTCCACCAGCCTTCCAGTCGCTAAGTTTGGAGACCCCCCCCCCCGATTCAAACAATTTCATGGCTTTAAGCTTTTCTTTTTTAAAAAACAAACAAACAAACAAACAAAATCAAATCCATATGCCACATTTTAAATAAGTCAGGCTTATGCTTTTTCCCCCACCCGGTGGTTTCTTGGTTTTTTGTTTTTTTTAATTTTCCATATTAATGTAATGATGTAGGTTTAAAAAAAAATATTCTCTGAAATATCTCTTACGGAGATTTTGGGGGGTGGGGTGGAGAATATGCACATCATCGTTTCGAAAATTTGGGTGCATCTGAATGTGGATATGCAAGATGGGATGCTAGAGGGGGAAAAAATCCACATTGATCAAACCGGAAGGTTTTTAAGAAGAGACTGGACAGCCATTGGTCCAGAATGGTACAGGGTCTCCTGCTTGAGCAGGGGTTTGGACTAGATGACCTCCAAGGTCCCTTCCAACCCTATTATTATTCTATTCTAAACCCCTCCTTAAACTTTCCTTTCAATGGTTTTTCCATGCCCCCCCCCCCACTTTTTGGGGGGTGGTTTCCACACTTGGGGCAGCCAGTTATGTCGCTTCCAGCTACGTTGAACTATACCTCCCATGGTTCCCAGCCCTTGCCCCACATGATCCAGCTGCTGATGGCTCCGGGTAACGAGATGATGATTCCCCAACACATCTGTCAGATCGGAGGCGGCTTGTTTTTGTGTGGTTTCTATATTTTCCCACCGGTCTTGGGTATTTTGCATGGCATGTCGTTAATCTGATTTACTTTAAAAAAAAAAATTCTTGGCACGCCTCCTTAACTCAGTGGGTCCACCCCCCAATTTTTTTTTAATTTTTTTTTTAATGTGACTCTTGAGTTCTTCCTCAATGGCTCCTTTGAACTGTTTCCCTGCTCCATTCCACCCCACCCCACCCCATTTCTAGGCTAAAAAGCGAGAGGTATACCCCCAAAAAATAACCCCACTTCTCGGTGAGATGGGAAACGGATCGCGTGCTGTACCTGGTCCTCTATAATTTAATAGTCCCTATAAATAAATTAAAATAAAATAATAAAAACTGGACAAACGACAGCGTGTCTCCAGACCATTCGTATCTACATGGATGGCGGGGGGAGGGCAAACCCCCCCCCCCCCGCATTCATTCATTCATCCCAATCCATTCTGTCAAGGAGTTCCAGGTACACCAAAAAGTAATAATAAAAAATAAAAATAAAAATCCCATATATTTTTCGACTAGTAGAATCGGTTCTTCGTCGCAGCCCCCGTGGATGCCATGGTTTTCAAGGAAAAACGCCAGAAGCTTTGGGCCACCCCGACTGGACACCGCAACGTTTTTTTTTGCTCTTCTTCGGCAGAGATCCATGCACCGAAAAAGAGAAAAAAGAAAGAACGAGGGGGAAAAAAAAAAGAAAGAATGAAATGAAAGACGTATTGTCTTCACTGTGGTCCATAGTTCTGTAAAGGAGTTCAGCCAGCAAAATTTAACACTGCCTTAAAAGTTGTAATACATCTGTGCTGCCTGAAACCCTTGCTTGGAGGGGCTGAGATGTTCCATTTTGGTAGACTCCGAACGCCCTGAAGGATGAATTCTTCCGCTTTCTTGAGAAAATTGGGAGCACGGCTACGGCTTCTTCAGACTGGGATCTGAAACTCTTGCAGGCCAGGGCGTCTTCTTCGAGCGGAAAGAGAAAGGTTTGGCTCGTCCCGTCTCCGCTATTAGAGGATGTTCATGATGGCGTTGTAGAGCTGGGTGAGCACCACAAAATGAACAGGGAGGCAAGACCCACGATCCTGGGTCGCCGGATTACAAGTCAGCCATGACAATGCGTTGTATTGTTCCAGGACGAACCTGTAGCGAGAGAGAGAGAGAAAGAGAGAAGAGAAGAGAAAAGCAGGTGAGAAGCAAACTGATGGAGGGATCTTCTCTGATCCAGAGGTTCACCGTGAGAGATCCGCCTTTCAAGGATCAAGTGACATCTTCTCAATCAAGGCTGTTCTGTCTGAAAAATCATCTTCATTTAACGACCCCATCATCCCTTGCGGGGTGGAGTCTGGGCAACTGAATGGAGCTAGCAGAGTGTTTGAATGGCTGGATGCCCTTCCTGTCGCCAATGCGGAGTTTTGTTTTGTTCCCCTCAGTGTTCCCAGAGAGAGAAATATCTGCCTCTACCTAGGATCGAACTCACAGCCTCCTGATTGTGAGGCAAGAGCTCCACCTCTAGGCCACCACACCACTCCTGTTCTATCTGAAAATATGTGGAGTTAATTAACTAAGGTGGCTAATCAGAAGCTCCAGCTCTTCCATCTTCACATCCTTCGACGCCGTTTCTCGGGGTGAGAATCAAGGTGGAAGGAGCAGCAGAAAAAGCATCTGTGAAATACAAATGCCTAACGATGTTGGGCCAAGGGAACTCATCAAAACCATAAAAAAGCGAAAGTTAGAATATTTTGGACATGTGATGCGACACCCGGAAAAATACAGCATACTTCACTAAAGAATAAGAAGAAAAAGAAAAGGAAAAAGAAGACGAAGAAGAAGAAGAAGAAGAAGAAGAAGAAGAAGAAGAAGAAGAAGAAGAAGAAGAAGAAGAAGAAGAAGAAGAAGAAGAAGAAGAAGAAGAAGAAGAAGAAGAAGAAGAAGAGACGTTGGCTGAACCCCACCAAATTTCAAGGCTGACACCTCTCATTGCATGATAACGAAAAGCCTCGAAGACATCCTAGCTTTAAAAATGGGGAATCCTTTAATTAGTGGGATCCTTTCTCCCCCCTCCCCCCCACCCCGGCAGGAGAAAAAAAATTAGCCCCAAAGACTTCTCTTTATATTTTGCATACAGCCTCCAGAACAATAAAGGAGAATATTTGTAGGGTTCAGGTTTGAAACAAGGGGTCCTTGGCGCTCTCTGAGCTTGGTTGTTTCCTTGCAGACGTTTCATGATCCAAACTAGGTAAGATCCATCAGTGCTAGGTGGTGGCACCGATGACGTTGCCTAGGCTTGGGAATAAAACATCTTCAAGGAAACAAACCAAACTCAGAGATTACCAAGGACCCTTCAAAGCAACCGACAACATTTGGGTAGATGTTCCTCAGCAGAAGGCTGGTCGAAGACCAATCCTTGCATTATGACTGATAGAGAACCAGAAGGTCAATTACCTTAGGACATCTGATGTGGTTTTGGAGTCCAAGGGGTGAGGAACTCTCTGGGAAGTCCGGGCAGGAAGGAGTTCATCGGTCTGCGCTACAGAGATGTGATGATGCAGTGATGCCTGTCAGGAAAAGCGGAAGACAGGATGGTGTGATTGTGATGACCCAGGGCACGGCACAAGAGGCAACACAGCCAGCTGAGAGTTCAAACTCCCCTTTAACGCTCCAAATTTCCCCTCAAACACTCCCACGTACTTGGCAAGTCCCAGAGCAAAGCGGGCGCGCACAGACACATACACGGCAGCCTCTGGCTGCGCCCAGTCCAGCAAAACAAAGGAACAGGGAAATGAGTCCACGAACCAAGGAACAAACAAGGAGTCCACAAAGTCAGGAATAAGGTAATGAGTTCACGAAGTCAGGAAGAAGGCACTGAGTTCACAAGTAAGGAAGAAGCAAGCAAGTCCTGCAAACTCCAAATGTCTGTACCGGTACACCAAACCCTACCAATTCAGCGTTTGTTCCCACAGCGTCTCCTTAAATCTCAGTCCCCAGGTGTGCCTTGTGAAGAGGGGCAGGGCGCTCTCCTCCCGAGTTGTCGGGTCAGCCTGCGCTGTTCTTGCCTTCTCTCCTCTCTCCATGCTTGAGGATCAGGAGGAGGCGGTCCTTGCTCATCGCCTGAGCTCTGTCTCTCATGTTCACTGCTTAGCCTCTCTTGGTCATCCTGCCCCCGTTCCTCCCTCCCCACACAAGCTGTCCCAATCCTGAAAGTCCCTGGCCTGCCTCGGCCTGCTCCTCCCCACATTCCTCTGAAGCCAACAAAGCCGCCCCCTCGATCTCCATCAGATCGGCTCCAGTTCAGGCTCGTCTTCCTCTGCAGATTCAGGCTCCGACAGGGGCATGAGAGTGATTAAGCAACTCACATCCTTCTGTGACCCTCCAAACTAGGGCAGCCTGGTGTCCCCCCCTCCCCCTCTGAGTATAATAGCAAAACCAACCTTGAGAAAGAGGGGACACTGGTTCTGAGCTTGGGGACAGGAGGACCAGAACCACTGAGGAAGGTTCTCGGCTTTGGCAGTGGAAACGAAGTAACCCAGGGCGAGGGGCTGCTGCTTCAGTTCTTCGGGGGCTTCCCGGGAAAGGAGACGCTCCCCTTGGCTCTGAAAAAAATCAAGGTGAGAAGGGCAATGCGGGTCAGTGCCTGGAGCATGCAGGTATCAACGGGGCTCCCTCGTGACCAGATTCTCGTCCAACTTGAGACACCCCGTCTGTAGACGGTAGCAACTTCTCCTCTTTGCTGTTGGGTTTAATAACCTAGGGCGGGCAATTGCTCCCAACATCTAGCAATAGCAATAGCCTTTAGACTTATATAACGCTTCACAGTGTTTTACAGTCTTCTCTAAGCGGTTTACTGAATCCATGGAGTTATATAGCTACATATTCTTTTACAGCTAAACAAGGGAATCGAATTCAGAATGAAGAAATGCCCCATGTAAACAAGAAAACTAGTACTATGAAAACAAAACAAAACAAAAAATCCTCCATCCCGGATCTTCCCAGTTAAAGCTCTCTCTCTCTCTCTCTCTCTCTCTCTCTCTCTCTCTCTCCCCCCTCACCACCCCCCCCTCTCCCTCTTCCTCCTTCCTTTTTTTCCTCCCCATCATATAAGAAAGGTTCCCATTGTTTAAAAACAAAGCCAATAGAAGAGAATATTTGTAGCTCAGGGTTGAAATGAGGGGTCCTTGGTGCTCTCTGAGCTTGCTTGTTGGTTTGCAGACATTTCATTACCCAACTAGGCAACAGCATCAATGCCAGGAGGAGGAGGAGGAGGAGGAGGAGGAGGAGGAGGAGGAGGAGACTGGGGTCCTTGGTGCTCTCTGAGCTTGGAGGTTTTCTTGCGGACGTTTCATGACTCAACTAGGCAACAGCATCAGTGCCAAAGGGGTAGGGGTAGGAAGAGGAGGAGTGGGAGGAGGAGGAAGAGGAAGAGAAAGAGACTGGGGTCCTTGGTGCTCTCTGAGCTTGGTGGTTTTCTTGCAGAGGTTATTTCATCCAACTAGGGAACAGCATCAGTACCTGCTCTGAGCACTGATGATGTTATCTAGTCGGGTAATGAAATGTCTGCAAGAAAACCACCAAGCTTCAGAGAGCATCAAGAGCCCCACCTTGGGCAAGTCTTGCAGAGATCTCCGCTTGATCTGATTTCTTTTCTTCCCCGTGATCCGCAGTGACTCCTTTTGAGAGCCCGGAGAGCATCAAAGGCAGACTTGCCTGAATAAAGCACCCAACAGCAGTGCCAGAGAGGGCAAACCCATTGCTTGCCAATGGGAGCAATCAATTATAAAATCCACGAAGGTTGGGCGAAGGCAGGCCTTGCCTTGACCCCCCCGCGGGGGGAAAAGATCACACGCTGCTATTTTGCTCTGAACAAAAATTACACCTCAATTACCAGTCTGGCGTTAATGGTTAAACTGGTGGCTCTGAAGGCATTTGCCCGAGAGAGGCCACGTCCATTGACCAACTCCCTGATTACTCATCTCATTACAACAGAAACGAGAGTTGTGGCAGAACCGCCGTGCAATGTCAACAAGACTTGTCAAGAATGGTCAGGGCTAAAAAATGGAAATAACCAGGAGTCTCTTTGCAGGTAGTCCTCGACTTACAACAGCGTTCCTTTAGTGACCGTTCCAAAGTTACAACGGTTCTGAAAAAAGGGACTTAGGACCGTTTGCCTGATTTTAATCTTATTGTGGCAGATTACAAGCTGCTCATTTTGGAGTGGTACAGAAATCTGTGTGTGTGTGTGTGTGTGTGTGTGTGTGTGTGTGTGTTACTGTTGTGAGGCACACGTATGCGTGAATTATCAAAGTCTTATCAGAATTTTCCTATTAGCTTCACGGTCAGCCTCCATGCATTTAGGAGGAGCAAAATATATATATATTTTCTTAAAGAAGAGTCTTGATCATGCTTGCTGATATCATCTGCTCCCTCCTCCATAAAATATGGAGGGGGGGGGAGAAACCATCAGTTTTTCAGGAGCTGGAACTAGTGGATATCTCTGAACATAAATCTGCCAGTCATCATCATCTTTTAACGACCCCATAATCCCTTGCGGGGTGGAGTCTGGGCAACGGAATGGAGCTAGCAGAGTGTTTTAATGGCCAGATGCCCTTCCTGTCGCCAATGCAGAGTTTTGTTCAGCAGATATATTCTCATTGTGCCCAGACAGAAATATCTAGGATCGAACTCACAGCCTCCTGATTGTGAGGTGAGAGCTCCACCTCTAGGCCACCGCACCACTCCATAAAGTGGCACAGGGAAATTCTGAGTACTTACCCGGCTGTGCTGAAAGGATGGTCCTACCCCAATTCCGGGAGAACCAGGGGAGGGGACAGGGGAAGAATTTGGAGAGGAGTGAAGGTTCCCAGTCATCAGGATGCCAATGTCATTGTCCATGTCATCCGGGAATGGGAGGTCAAACATGTCATCTCGAAGAGGAAAGAAGAGCACAAGGAGACATCAGTATTATTAGTTTCTCTCTCTCCCTATCTGTCCATCTTTCTTATCTCTCTCGTCTCTCTGTTCTCTTGTTCTTTTTCTTTTTCTCCCTGTCTCTCTCCCCTCTGTCCATCTCTCCTGTCTCTCATCTCTCTGTTTTTCTCTCTCTCCTATTTCTCTCCTCTCTTTCTCACTATCTGTCCATCTCTCCTATCTCTCATCTGTTTTTCTTTCTCCCCCTATCTCTCTATCTCTTCTGTCTCTCTCATCTTTCTCTATCTCTCTCTCTCTCCTATCTGTCTGCCTCATCTCTTTCTCTCTCGCCTATCTGTCCATCACACCTGTCCATCTCACCTGTCTCTTTCTCTTTTCTCTCTCTCTCCCTCCCTCCCTCTCTCTCTCTCTTATTTGTCCTTCTCTCTGTCTCTCTGCTCTGTGTGTGTCTGTGTGGGTGGGTGTCTGTGTGTATCCACGTTAAGTTCGATTCCTGGCAATTACCTACACAAGTCCCTGCAATTTTCTTGGCAACATGTTCAGAGATGGTTTTTTTCGCCTTGCCTCCTTCCTAAGGCTGAAAGAGAGTGACTGGCCCAAGGTCACCAGCTGGTTTCACGCAGATTACAACTGCATACTATACTGGCTTTTAACCCGGTGCCGTTAACTACTTCATAATATCCAGACCTGTTGTTATTTTATTCAGGGAAAAATTCTGAAAGCCAGCGTTTAAATTGGCCCGTTTCTACTTCTGCTAAACAGTAAGTGCTGGTTGTGGCTGAAACTTGCCTCAAAAGTCTCCCTATTAATTGAATTAGAAGGAAATCGGCAGGTCAGCATCTAAGATGGCATTTGCCAATAACTAATTTACTCCCAGGTGAATGTTACCAAGTGTTACAAAGCTGTGTGATCTATACCAAACTTCTCTTGCGTCCAAATACCCCGGGATTGTTATTTATGGCTATCTTTGAACGGAATCCAATAAGTCAGCTTATGCAGTCCAACAATTATTGCAGATAATGGAAATGATCTAACTGAATGAACAGTTTTACGTGGAGAGGCTCCCTACTGTTAAAGGCTGAAAGGCCATTGAGTAACAGTGAGAAACCCTGTAAGAATCAATTGCTTAGACCAAAATATCTCCTGAGCTCCTTATCTAACAGGATAACAGAGTTGGAAGGGACCTTAAAGGTCTTCTATAGTCCAACCCCCTCCTCAAGCAGGAGACCCTGTATCATTTCAGACAAGTGGCTGTCCAGTCTCTTCTTAAAAGCCTCCAGTGATGGAGCGCCCACAACTTCTGGTGGCAAGATGTTCCACTGATTAACAGAACAACAGAACTGGAAGGGACCTTGGAGGTCTTCTAGTCCAACCTCTTGGCTCAAGCAGGAGACCCTATGCCATTCCAGACAGATGGCTGTCCAATCTCTCCCTAAAAACCTCCAGTGATGGAGCATTTTTGCTAATTTTTTCATGGCTATTTCTAAGGTTCTTGTTTTCGTTCTTATCCCTTTCCAAAAGCAACAGCAGCCTGCAGATTTAGGCAAGTTTTTTTTTTAAGCTGCCACCTTTAGAAATTTTAACAACCGCCACACTTAGCATCACCTCCGAGGTAGAAGCAAGAAAACTAATAGCTTGGAAGTTTCTCTCTCTCTCTCTCTCTCTCTTTTTTAATAATTAAACACAGAAAAATGACTTGAGAAAATTAAATCTAACACCCTTTTGGAAAGCACAAGCCGTTGGACATTACTCCAATTAACGCGCAAAAGCCCTATGGGCCCAAGTTAATGCAGGTTAAATATTTGTCAGCCCAGAGTTCAGGAGGGGGATTTGGGGGCCAAGAAGGGATAGCAGCACGCAGGGACTAAGAGGCGGTGCACTTGGTGAGGCCCACTGAATTCCATCAAAAGATCAAAGGGAAAGGGGAGGGGGGAGAGAGGGAGGAAAAGGAAGGGAAAGGAAGGGAAGGGAAAGGGGGAGGGGAAGGGAAAGAAGGAAAGGAAAGGAAAGGAAAGGAAAGGAAAGGAAAGGAAAGGAAAGGAAAGGAAAGGAAAGGAAAGGAAAGGAAAGGAAAGGAAAGCAAAAGAAAAGAAAGGAAAGGAAAGGAAAGGAAAGGAAAGGAAAGGAAGAAGAAAATGGAAG
>QLTV01001115.1:724217-739720 GCA_003457575.1 Thermophis baileyi
ACAACAGAAAAGGAAATAGAAAAAGAATACCAAAAGGAGAATAAGAATAGGAATAGGAATAGGAATAGGAATAGGAATAGGAATCGGAATAGGAATAGGAATAGGAATAGGAATAGGAGCGGAGAGGAGGGGAGAGGAGAGGAGAGGAGGGGAGAGGAGAGGAGAGGGGGAGGGAGAGAGAAGGGGAGGGGAGGGGAGGGGAGGGGAGAGGGTCACCCACCTCATATACGGCGCTTAAGTCCCTGAAGAAAGTTTTGGCTCCGTCAAGCAAGGCCTCGTTTTCTGGACACACCACAATGTAGGCGACATCGCGGTGACCCCCGTAAGGATCTAAGAGCAGCCTCTCCCAGAAGGGCAGGGAGAATGGAGAGATTGTCAGGAAGTCCTTGTCATAGCCAACCAACAAGGTGGGTATCGGAAGAGGCTCAGGTGACTCTTCGGAACCTAAAGATCAAAAGGGACATTGAGATACATGAATAGCTGTGAAAACTGGAATGGCTACAGGTAGTCCTCAACTTACGACCTTATGACCAACATTTCTGTTGCTAAGCAAGACAGGTGTTGAGTTTTACGACCTTTCTACCCAAAGATGGGAGTTTGATCCTGACCGGCTCAAGGTTGACTCAGTCTTCCATCTTTCCGAGGTGGGTAAAATGAGGACCCAGATTGTTGGGGGCAATAGGCTGACTCTGTAAACCGCTTAGAGAGGGCTGGAAAGCACTATGAAGCGGTATATAAGTCTAAGTGCTATTGCTATTGTCCTTCCTTCCTTCCTTCCTTCCTTCCTTCCTCCCTCCCTCCCTCCCTCCCTCCCTCCCCTGAAGAAGCTACTTGGATGAGAAGTGAAACATCTTCAAGAAAAAAACAAAGCACGTCCAGTTGCCTTTTGAAAAAACTCCCTCCCTCCCTCCCTCCCTCCCCCGTGGTTAGAATGCAGTATTACAGGCTGACTCTGCCCACTGCCAGGAGTTCGATCCTGACCGGCTCAAGGCTGACTCAGCCTTCCACCCTTCCGAGGTGGGTAAAATGAGGACCCAGATTGTTGGGGTTGCAAGAGGCTGACTCTGTAAACCGCTTAGAGAGGGCTGGGAAGCACTGTAAAGCGGTATATAAATCTAAGTGCTGCTATTGCTATGGCTATAAACTTTTCTTCAGCCAACTCTACCGTAAGTTCCCCGTCCTGCCATTTTATGGAATTGCTGCCAGGTGAGGGGTCCTTGAACATGCTGGATGTTCTCCCAGGTCCTGCCAGTCCTCTTCTTCTGAATGGCATCTTGCAGGAAAGGCTGGAGGGAGAGAAGCATGCGCACCACGTCTTGGGAGGAAAGCATGCTGATGTCCAGGACTGGGGGGAAAAACACACACACACACAGAGCATGGCCATGTCATGAACGGTGAATATATATATATATTATCTTCATTAGTACAGATTTAAAGGTTCAACATTCCCGAGAAACCCTGCTCTATTTCTGCATCCTAACAGCTTGGTGGCTAGAATGCAGGATAGCAGGCTGACTCTGCCCACTGCCAGGAGTTCGACCCTGACTGTCTCAAGGTTGACTCAGCCTTCCATCCTTCCGAGGCGGGTAAAATGAAGACCCAGCTTCTTGGGGGCAATAGGCTGACACTGTAAACTGCTTAGAGAGGGCTGGAAAGCATTGTAAAGCAGTATATAAGTCTAAGTGCTATGTCCTCCTTCCTTCCTTCCTTCCTTCCTTCCTTCCTTCCTTCCTTCCTTCCTTCCTTCCTTCCTTCCTTCCTTCCTTCCTTCCTTCCTTCCTTCCTTCCATGGTGCGCAGTAGTTAGAAAGCAATATTGCAGGCTAACTCTGCCAACTGCCAGCAGTTCGATTCTCACCAGCTCAAGGTTGACTCAGCCTTCCATCTTTCCGAGGTTGGTAAAATGAGGACCCCGATTGTTGGGGGCAATAGGCTGACTCTGTAAACCACTTAGAGAGGGCTGTGAAGCACTGTGAAGTGCAATTCTATTTTCCCGAAAATAAGACCTAACCAGAAAATAAGCTCTAATGCGTCTTTTGGAGCAAAAATTAATATAAGACCCGGTCTTATTTTGGGGGAAGCACGGTACTCTTTCTGAGCATCATTGAGGCCACTTGGAGGTTTATCTGTGCCCTCAGAATCACCTGGATAGTGCAAAAAGCAGTCCCAAGAAGGTCCCACACCCTTTTCAGGTGTCCCTCCCAAGTGGTCTCAACGACTCTCAGAAAGAGTACTAACGACCAAAGGACTGCAAAGGAATATAAATCCTCCCATCCTCCAACATTCAGTCAGAACTGAAGAGGCTTCTTGGATGAGAAGCGAAACGTCTTCAAGGAAGAACAACAAAAGGAAGTCCAATTGCCTCTTGAAAAAGCACCTTTGGGACAACCATGCCCTGGATGACT
Source organism: Thermophis baileyi (assembly GCA_003457575.1). Lineage (NCBI taxonomy): Eukaryota > Metazoa > Chordata > Lepidosauria > Squamata > Dipsadidae > Thermophis > Thermophis baileyi. The sequence goes on from QLTV01001115.1 coordinate 726,622, forward strand.
GAGAATCTCCATAGACATTTATTAGTTTCTCTGCTGTTTTGCAAATACACCGAGTGCTTCTCTACCAGAGACAAATTCCCAGGGTGTCTAGCCACACTTGGCCAAATAAAGGTATTCTATTCCAAAGAAAGTTGTTCTGACCAGGCTCCAAAACACGACAAACCCTCTGTAGTTACCTAATTGTTCCCTTTATTAGGCAACAAGTCTCTCTCTCTCACCGCAGGCTAACAAGTTTGTCTGGCAGGGAGATGAATAGTTGTCTGCCACACCTATTCATCTCCGCCCCCTGCCTTTTATCCCCAGAGCTAGGGTGGAACTTCGCTAGCAGCGGTGGCTCTTCCTTCCCAAGGACCGGCCCATAGATTTCCACTGCTCTCCTCTCCTCTGCCTTCTGCTCATCCACGCATCAGGCACTGGACCCAGCTGTTCCTCCTCTTCCTCATCAGCCACCTCCAGACCTGGGGGCTGTTGACTCTCCATCTGAGGGCTGACGGACGGCCCAGGCTCCGCCTCTGTCTCTATCTCTGACAGATCCATTCCCTCTTCCCCCTTGGAGTTCTCAGGTTGCCATGATGCTAGCCCTGACTCCCATGCCGCCTCCTCCTCTGATTCAGCTGCAGGAGGGGCTGGTGGCCGACAAGCCACAACAAAAGTGTTCGAAACAAAATAAAGCTTCTTACCGTTGCTGTGAGGCCAAGAGTGAACGGTAGCACTTCGGACAAGAGCTTCGTCCACTTTACCACCTGTGGGGTTGTCCACATACTGACGGCCTTGCTCCAGGGCGTTAAAGCACTCGTTCCAGGAGTCGTGGCTCTCAGCCTGAACCCTGTCGTAACTCCAGTTCGTGTAAGACAGCGTCGGCCGACTTGTGACAGACATGTAGTCCAAGCAGCTCAGGGAGGTGAAAGGTTGGGTGTGCTGATTTTGAAGGAGGAGGAGGAGACTCACGGGGGGCTCCTGAACCCTTTTGCCGCCTTCTCCCAGCTGAGGGATTAAGGTGTTCTGACACATCATCAACCTCCTTTCGGCCACTTGGCCGATGTCTGAAGTCCTGCCGAAAATATCTAACTCGTCCTCAATGAACAGGCCCGAGTTGTACCCTAGTTTGCGATTCATGATTGCGCTGAACCCGCAAGTGCAGCGATATTGGTCCTCTTTCGATGAATCGGGGATGTACAGCCCGACGTCGGCGCCCTTGATGTTCATGTTGCAGGCGCATATGCAGCAGCTGTCGAAATTGCTATCCTTGAAAATGTTCAGCACGGAGTCGGAGAGGATAAGCATGACGTAAAGGCTGTGGGCTTCCAGGATGGGCAGGACGGTGCCCGGTTCCACAGAATTGAGGGGCCGGGTGGTGGAGGGCGTGGAAGCTGGCGAGCCTTGGTCTGTGCTGTCGTATTTGACAGACCCTTGCCCGCTGGCTGTGCCCCCGCCTCTCGGAGTCCGTGGAGTCCTGGGTGTGCGTGGGGTTGGGACAGAGAAGCGAGGGGTGGCCGGGGACGGCAAGACCCCTGCCCCACTGTTACTGGCAGGCGCAGTGCTATTTAGCGTGACCGGAGTGCTCATTTGCGGAGTGTTCATTTGAAGGTAGTCTTGATCTGCCAGGCTTCCGACGCTGGGTATGTTGCTACAAGCAGAGAAAGAGAAGCTATTATTTTCTAGCGGTATTTCGAACAAGATTCGTTAAAGCGCTGACTTCGGAACGGACAATGGCTTGGCAATGTGGAAGCAGTCAATGCGTTTCTTTCAGCATTGGCACAAGATGTGAACAACCCAATTACCGACAAAAGAGAATATTTGTAGCTCAGATTAGAAATGTGGGGTCTTTGGTGCTCTCTGAGCTTGGTTGTTTTCTTGTGAACGTTTCATAACTCAACTAGGTAATATCATCAGTGCTGGAAGGGTGTGGGGTTTGCAGGGAGGAGGAGGAAGAGGAGGTGGGAGGGGCGGTGGTGGCGGAGGGGAGGTGTAGGGGGAGGGGTGGATGCTCTCTGAGCTTGGTTGTTTTCTTGTGAACGTTTCATGACTCAACTAGGTAATATCATGAATGTGGGAAGGGTGTGGGGATTGCAGGGAGGAGGAGGAAGAGGAAGAGGAAGAGGAGGAGGAGGAGGAGGAGGAGGAGGAGGAGGAGGAGCTGTTGTGGGTCACCCAGAGTAGCTTAAATGAGATGGGTGGCTAACACAAATCAAATAATTAATAAGAACAAGAATTCCGAATACGAGCATGTTCCTTAAAATGTGCTGCTTATGGCAATTGTTCCTTTGACGAAAGAGCAGAAACCTGCACATTTAGTCGTTCTAATTCAATAGAGAAAGGAAATAGAGAAAGGAAATAGAGAAGGGAGCGGGGGGGGGGGGGAGAGAACATTGGGCATATTTGGAAAAGTAAAAGGGAAAGATTGAGGAGGGGAGGGGGGTGGGGGGGAGAGAACATTGTGCAGATTTGGAGAAGTAAAACTGAAAGATTTTTGAGTCCCTTAAGGAAGCAAGAAAAGATGACCTAGAAACTTTTGATTAGCAATCAACTCCTTGGCAGAAGCGTGCAGTTAACAGACTTTGCTCTAATTGGAATACATCGGGAATAAAAGATTTTTATCCCAATAAATACCGCCAATTAATCATCAGCTCAGACTTTGGGAAATTGTTGTTGTTATTATTAAAAGAAAAACCAACAATTAAATTGCGGCCCAGAGACTGTGAAGAGTCTCTGAGGTCACCAGAGACTTTGTGAAGGTGGGATTCATAGACACAAGCAGCTTTTTTCCTCAGAAATTAATTCATGGCTGCCGTACAGCCTTATGCAGATGAAGCCTTTAAACTGTTCCAGGCATTTAATAGTTTTAATTCTGGGTTCCCTACCCATCCCCCAAGATGGGGAGCTGTGTTCCAATTCATGCTCCTTTCAAATTTATTTCTTTACTTCACTTGGCTTACATGGGACTCCCGTCGCAACTGATGCTGAGGTACCAGCATTTGTCATTTAGCAATAAAAAAAATTTTTTTTAGAGGAATAGAAGAGAAAGAACTGGAGAAACTCATAAAATACAAACAGTAAAATGACTGTGGCAAAAGAAAGCAAAGATAGTACCGATTATAATAGGAGCCTTGGCTGCAATCCTAAAGCATCTGGGGCACCGCTTGAACACCATCCGCATTGACAAAGTCCCCATCAGTCAATTGCAAAAGGCAGCTTTGCTACGAACAGCTTACATCCTGCAACTGTACTTCTAACATCGTGAAACATCAATATCTGCCTAGCCCAGATTCTTGGGAAGGACTCGATGGGTGGACAGAAATGCCAAATCCAGTCTAAACATCTGGCTGATTGTGCGAGCAACCATCATAATAATAATCAGCACTGGGAATAATAACATTTTTCCAGACAACTATTCCATCCATTAGACCCCCGAAGGCTGGTTAGAAAGAGGCAGGTCTTAATGGCAAATTATATCAAATCAGCTGATTGTCACCTCAAACTGAGAAAAGGAAGAAAGCTGGGAAAGGAACTAGTAAGAGGTTGGAAAAATTCTTATACCGATGTCGAAATAAGCCCTCTAAAAAAAGGTTAAATAAAAATCATGGTTGTCCAATGCAGGTATTAACACGTCACTATTATCCATCTCATGGGAAACCAGGAAATCATGAAAATAATGACTGTGGTATTACCTATAACAGGGGCCCCCAACCCCAGGAACGGGCCACTACCGGGTTGTGGCCTATTCAAAACCGGGCCACGGAAGAGGTGGTCCGGCACCCACACGCGTGCACAGCTCCACTCGCACGAGCGACGGCCCCGTTTCCCTCTCCCCAGCCGGGCTGCCAAGCCGCAAAGTTGGGGATCGCTGATTTTAAAAAAGAAGAAGAGGAAGAGAGGAGACGAGACGAGGGAGAAGGAATGGATGGGATAAGGATTACCTTGAGAAATAACCGAGAAAAGAGAACGGAGAGCCGGCGGTTTGAAAACCCGTTTCCTTGCTGTACTTACTTGTAACCATCTCTGATGAAAGCGGCTGCAGGTGGCAAAGGAAGTTGCTCGATTTTGGGAGGAATGGCCCAGGAAGGCCGATAGACGCAGGCCTCGGGGACTTTCAGTGGGAGCAGGCACTGGCTGGGGAGCATCTTCAGCGGGGCAAACACGGAAGAACCCATAAAGGGCTGAAACATGGATACCTTGTGCACGAAGGAAAAATCCTGCAAAATCAAGGAGGGGCAAGGTTTGTCACAGACGGATGGATGGATGGATGGTGCATTAAATAGACAAGGAAAGACAGACAGACAGACAGACAGACAGACAGACAAGAAAGGCAATGAGATAGAGATGAGGTAGGAGAGATAGATAGAAGAGGTGGACAGATGGGGAGAGATAGAGAGAAAAGAGAGAGATCAGACAGATAGGAGAGATAGAAAGAGAGATGAGATAGGAAAGGGTAGATAGGAGAGATGGACAGATGGGGGGGAGAGACAAAGAGAGATCAGACAGAAAGGAGAGATGGAGAGACAGAAAGAGAGATGAGATAGAAGAGATAGATAGGAGAGGTGGACAGAGGGGGAGACAGAGAGAGAAAAGAGAGAGAGAGAGAGATCAGACAGGAGACGTAGATAGAGAGATGAGACAGGAGAGATGGACATGGGGAGAGAGACAGAGAGGGAAAAGGAGAGAGAAAAAGAGAAAGATGAGACAGACAGGAGAGATGGACAAATAGGAGAGATAGAGAGACAGAAAGGGAGGGAGAAAGAGAGAGAGAGAGAGAGAGAGAGAGAGACAAAGAGAGAGATGAGACACAGGAGAAATGGACAGATGGAGAGATAGAGAGGTGAAATAGATGAAAAATAAAATAGAAAGGAAGAGATAGAGAGACAAAGATCAGTTAAAAAACCCAATTTCATCTCTAGCTTCCTCTTGTTTTAATGAAGCATAATAAAACACATGAAAATGACATCATTGCATGATAGAGGCCTCCCTCCTCTTCCCCTCCCTTTCTAACAACAGCAGTTGGGATATTTTTTTCGGATGGAATGAGCAAATATGTATCATTTGGGCATATAATCACTGTATGTTTCCAGGAAAGAGATTTGTCTTGTCAACATCCAGAGACGTGAGAAACTGAGGCTCGGGTTGCAAATGGAGGCGATGAATAAAATAAGCAGCTGGAGAAATTAAGAGAGGATATAAAAAGGAGGGTGGTTTCTTCCCGCATTGGTACAATTATCCAGGTTCTTCCCTGCTTGTTGATTGCGTTAGATCTAAAAAAATTGCACACCTTGGAAAAGGGATCCATTGCATGTAAAAGAAGGAATGTCTACGCTCAGGGATTCACCAAGATCTGTCCTTGTTACATCTGCAGCCAAGCAGAAAATTTGGGGAGTAACCTACATTTAAAACTGCAGCTAGACTAAGCATTCATCACGACGTAACTGCAGATATTGTTAAGTGAGGCTGTTATTTGTATTAACCACCCAGAGGTAGGAGAGAGTTTGATGACTAAAGAATTCACAACGTACATAGAACCAGATGTATTTATGTAGCGCATATCCTGAATATATATCAGCCTTTTCACACTATGTAAAGAGCCGAGGTGGCGCAGTGGTTAGAATGCAGCACTGCAGGCTACTTCGGCTGACTGACTGCAGTTCGGCAGTTCGATTCTCACTGGCTCAAGGTTGACTCAGCCTTCCATCCGAGGTGGGTAAAACGAGGACCCAGATTGTTGGGGGCAAGAGGGTGACTCTGTAAAACCGCTTAGAGAGGGCTGTAAAGCGGTATATAAGTCTAAGGAATATTGCTATATATAGCTGGCTTTGCATATTGCACTAGAAAGAGTGCAGAGAAGAGCAACCAGGATGATTAGGGGACTGGAGGCTAAAACATACGATGAACGGTTGCAGGAACTGGTCATGGCTAGTCTGATGAAGAGAAGGACCAGGGGAGACAGGATAGCAGTCTTCCAATATTTGAGGGGCTGCCACAGAGAGGAGGGGGTCAAGCTATTTTCCAAAGCACCAGAAGGCCAGACAAGGAATAACGGATGGAAACTGATCAAGGAGAGATTCAACCTGGAAATAAGGGAGAAATTTTCTGACAGTGAGAGCAATCAACCCGTGGAACAGAAGTTGCCTTCGGAAGTTGCGGGAGCTTCATCACTGGAGGCTTTCAAGAAGAGACTGGACTGTCAGAAATGGTGCAGGGTCTCCTGCTTGGGCGGGGGGTTGGACTAGATGACCTACAAGGTCCCTTCCAACTCTGGTAATCTGTATCTAAGATAGTGACCCACACATTTTTGGGAGCCAGGGACCAGTTTTTCTGTGGACTGGAGGGGGCGGGGGGGAGCGGGTTCGCATGCTGCCTGCATCCCGTGGATGGGATTTTGCTTGTTTGTGGGGCCCGGGTTTTGGCATGCCACGGCCCGGAGCCTGTCCACGGACCCCTGCACTAAGACACGATGTTATTTCTGGGTGGCTCAGCACAGTGGAGGAAGATTAGAAGAACCATCTCAGATGGCACCACCAAACCTCTTGTCTTAATTCTTCAGTGTGATTAGTATTAGTCCATTAACAGGATACAGGTAGTCCTCGACTTACAACAGTTCATTTAGTGACCGTTCGAAGCTACCACGGCACTGAAAAAAAAGTGACTTGGGAACATTTTTCGCCGTTACGACCGTTGCAACAACCCCGTGGTCACGTGATTTACATTCAGATGCTTGACAACTGTCTCACATTTATGACAGTTGCAATGTCCCGGGGTCACGTGATCCCCTTTTGCAACCTTCTGACAAGCCATGTCAATGGGGAAATCAGATTCACTTAACAACTAATTTAAGAACTGCAGTGTTTTACTTAACAAATGTGGTGAGACAAGTCATAAAATGGAGCAAAACTCACTTAATCAATTTCTCACTTAGCAACATAAATGTTGGGCTCAATTGTGGTCGCATGTTGAGGACTACCTGTAACAGACCTGGAAGGGACCTTGGAGGTCTTCTAGTCCAAACCTTTGCTCAAGCAGGAAATTCTATATCATTTCAGACAAATGGTTATCTAATCTCTTTTTAAACATCTCCAGTGTTGGAGCATTTACAACTTCTGGAGGCAATTCGTTCCACTGATTCATTGTTCTCACTGTCAGGAAATTTCTCCTTAGTTCTAAGTTGCTTCTCTCCTCGATTAGTTTCCACCCATTGCTTCTTCTCCTGCCTTCAGGTGCTTTGGAGAATAGCTTGACTCCCGCTTCTTTGTGGTGGCCCCTCAAATACTGGAAGACTGCTATCATGTCTCCCCTAGTCCTTCTTTTCATCAAACTAGACATACCCAGTTCCAGCAACCGTTCTTCGTATTTTAGCCTCCAGCACCCTAATCATCTTTGTTGCTCATCTTTGTTGCTCTTCTCTGCACTCTTTCTACTTTTTTTATAAAGGTAAAGGTAAAGGTTCCCCCGCACATGCGTGCTAGTCGTTCCCGACTCTAGGGGGCGGTGCTCATCTCCGTTTCAAAGCCGAAGAGCCAGTGCTGTCCGAAGACGTCTCCGTGGTCATGTGGCCGGCATGACTAAATGCCGAAGGCACACAGAACGCTGTTACCTTCCCACCAAAGTGATCCCTATTTTTCTACTTGTATTTTTTACGTGCTTTTGAGCTGCTAGGTTGGCAGAAGCTGGGACAAGTAACGGGAGCTCACTCCGTTACGCGGCGCTATGTATTCGAACCGCTGAACTGCCGACCTTCTGAGCGACAAGCTCAGCGTCTTAACCAATGAGCCACCGCGTCCCTTTTTATTTTTTTATTTTTATATTGTGGCGACCAAAACTGGATCTGTTTTCCAAGGGTGGTCTTACCAAAGCATTATGAAGTGCTATTAGCACTTCACGTGATCTTGACTTGATCTGTTTTACCTTGACTTCTTCCGGCTTCGGACTGCCCAAACCATCTTCTACTTCCATTTTAAACTCGGTGAGTTGAGTCGCAATCATGTTGACCACCGGGCTTTCCATCATCCCCAGCGTGGTGACGGTCTCGGAGCTGATGCCATCTTTGTAGCTCATGACAGGTGAAAAAGCCGGGTGCTGCTCCAAGGAAGGCGGGGTGGGGAACATTCGCTGCAGGTCTGCAACAGCTGGAAAACACAACTCGAGCGTTAAAAAGATTGTGAAGCCGCGCAGAAACATAACCGAAGGGCAAAACCTGACGGAAGGTGAATTCACTGCAGGCCTCTCTATATTGCCCACGTGTCACCGAGGCTTTTATTAATTTTTTCTTAAAATTTAAATAATTTTTCTTTAACAGATTCTTTAACAGATTAACAGAGTTGAAAGGGACCTTGGAGGTCATCTAGTCCAACCCAACTCAAGCAGGAGACCCTACACCGTTTCTGACAGATGGCAGCCCAGTCTCTTCTTGAAAGCCTCCAGTGATGAAGCTCCCACAACTTCCGAAGGCAACTTCTGTTCCACGGGTTGTTTGTTCTCAGTGTCAGAAAATTCCTCCTTATTTCTAGGTTGAATCTCTCCTTGATCAGTTTCCATCCATTGTTTCTTGTCTGGCCTTCAGGGGCTTTGGAAAATAGCTTGACCCCCTCCTCTCTGTGGCAGCCCCTCAAATATTGGAAGACTGCTCTCATGTCTCCCGTGGTCCTTCTCTTCACTAGACTAGCCATGCCCAGTTCCTGCAACCATTCATCGTATGTTTTAGCCTCCAGTCCCCTAATCATCCTGGTTGCTCTTCTCTGCACTCTTTCTGGAGACTCAACATCTTTTTTATAGTGTGGTGACCAAAACTGTTAATGCAACTTAGGATTGCATTGGCTTTTTTGGCTGCTGCCACACACGGCTGGCTCATATTAAACTGGTTGTCCACTACTTAATATGTTGTGGAACTGACTTAAGCGTATGTGAGGATTAAAAGGGAGTGGGGGGAACATTTGACAGTCTCCAAGATTGCTAAAGGTTCTTGTGGTTTCTACCCTTGTGAAAAAGGAATGGCAGTTTTCACACACACACACACACACACACACACACACACACACACACACACACACACACACACTCTCTTCCCCATCTCTCTCTCCCCCATCTCTCTCTCTCTCTCTCCTGTCTCTCTCTCTCCCCCATCTCTCTCTCTCTCTCTCTCTCTCTCTCTCTCTCTCTCTCTCTCTCTCTCTCTCTCCCTCCCCCTCTCCCCCCCCCTCTCTCTCTCTCTCTCTCTCTCTCTCTCTCTCTCTCTCTCTCTCTCTCTCTCTCTCTCTTTCTCTATTCTGCAAAGCACCTGAGGGCAGAACAAGAAGCAAGGGGTAGAAGCTTATCAAAGAGAGATCCAACCTAACATTGAGAATTTTCCTATCAGTGAGAACAATCAGTGGAACAGCTTGCCTCCGGAAGTTGTGGGTGCTCCATTGCTGGAGGACAGACTGGACAGCCATTTGTCTGGAATCGTATAGGACCTCCTGCTCGAGCAGGGGGTTGGACTAGAAGACTTCCAAGGTCCCTTCCAACCCTGTTATTCTGTAATTCTGTATGTAAGGGGAATTTTAAATGTCTCATAGGAGCATCTTTCAGCTTTACTTTAATTCTTCATGGAACACTAAGGAGCGGCAAATTGAAAATTGATGGGTATAATCCCTCCATCTTGATAGATTTAATGAAGATACAAATTACAGCCTGTGTGAGAAAGCATTGGCTTCTATTGCCCTCAATCAATTTCACCCCACTACTTTTAAAGTGACAGCTTTTTAAATGAATACATTCTCAAATTAAAACAATCGCATTTCCCTCTGGCCGGAATGCTATTATCTATGGTAATAATGCTGTCCCGATCAGCTGACAAACCAATGGCCTTTGTGAATACTGGCATTGAAAAGATGCTGCCCTTGTCAAGATATAGCTTTTATTATGGCCACATTGTAGGATTTTTTTTAAAAAAAATAATAATTTTGTCCCCTGATTGGGATCAAGCACTTTCTTTAATTTCCCTTAATTGTGTGTGATTATCACTTTGCTTCAGGACTCTAAGGGGTGGGTTTATTTATATTATATCAATCAATCAATATTTAAATACAGGATCTGATCAATTACTGAAATAAAGTGGCTTGATTTTATTATACTGGTGTCCATAGATTGTAGCATCTGTTTAAGCAAAACGAGATCACCCCAGTTGTCAATCAATATTAATTCTTCCAATAGACCCATCCGTGTCCTTTTACAAGGGAATGTTTCAATAGCAATAGCACTTAGACTTATATACCGCTTCACAGTGCTTACCAGCCCTCTCTAAGCGGTTTACAGAGTCAGCCTATTGCCCCCAACAATCTGGGTCCTCATTTTACCCACCTCGGAAGGATGGAAGGCTGAGTCAACCTTGAGCCTGGTGGGATTTGAACCGCCGAACTGCAGCTAGCAGTCAGCTGAAGTAGCCTGCAGTGCTGCACTCTAACCACTGCGCCACCTCGGCTCAAGAAGTGAGAAACTTCTCAACCTTTCTCAAGAAGTGAGAAACCTGTTTCACAAACAGGTTTTGAACAAAAAGGAGGAAAACTGTTTGGTTTCAGTCTGGGAAAGAAAGAGGATATACTTTATCTGGAACAACGCTGGAATGACTTACTCGGCGGATAAGGAACGGCTGTCCTTGCATCCTTGCTTAGATGCCGCTCTTCAGTTCCCACCGGTGGCAATTTTGATGATCGGAGGGGAGGGGAGACAGCCTAGGTTTGCAATTAAAACATACGCATATATTACAAAGCAAATATTTTTTTCCCCTTTGAATGACCCTGTCATCCCTTGCATCGGGATGGAGTCAGGGCGACTGAATGGAGCTGAGCGTTTACTGGCCGGATGCCCTTCCTGACTCCTATGCGGTGTTCACAGCAGACAATTACTCACTGAGCCCAGAGAGAGAAATTGTAGGCCACAATTCGCCTTTCATATTTATACATTCATTTGTTTATTATGCTGATTATAGCTCACCTTTCCTTGAGGAACATCAAATAAGACATGCAGCGTTCACATCTCTACTTCCCACCTTCACAAAATTTTACCCTTTAAAGTAGGCTGGGCTAAAAGATGGCAACTTGACCAAAACCCAGCCAATGAACAGCTGTCTGGAGATGAATCTGAATTTGAGATTATCTGCTTTGCGCCCAATGCTTTCTCCGTGAACATTACATTCCCTAAAGCAAATAACCTTGAGTTTTGTGTTGGATCTAAGAACGGACATTATTTTTTTTTTCAGACCAAAGTTAACCCTGGAAAAATGTTTCATATGGCAGGTAGTCCTCGGTTGATGACAGTCCTCATTCAGCGACTGCTCAAATTTGTGACGGTGCAGAAAAAGTAGATTTATGATCGGTCTATGAGCTTACAGCCATTACGATGTCCCCATGGTATGTGGTTGTGATTCGGGCAGTGAGCAGCTGCTGCACATTGTGAAAGTGATGGCCATGTGCAACCTTCTCAGCCAACTTCTGGAAAGTAAAGTCAACAGGGAAGCTAGCAGGAACTTGCAAGCCATGGTCATGCGATGTCATACTTATCAACCATGATTCGTTTAGCGGCTATAGCAGAACTGACATCCTAAGACAGTCCTGGTCACAATGACGTTTCACTAATGACTGTGCTGCTTAGGGACAGAGTTGCTGGTCCCAGTTGTGGTTGCTTAAGGGAGGACTATCTGTATTTAATACCTATGAAATGTCAAAAGGAATTTGGAAATAAAGCTTGCCATTATCAACTCAAAAACAAAATTAAAATTCTGGTTTCATAGGCGGTATTATTGGAAACAGAACTCACTGCAGGGTCCTCGGTGCTCTCTGAGTTTGGCTGTTTTCTTGCACACTTTTCATTACCAAACTATAAGTGCATTGATGATATTACCTAGTTTGGTAATGAAACGTCTGCAAGAAAACAACCAAGCTCAAAGAGCACCAAGGATTCCATAGTCCTCCTCCTCCTCTTCCTCCACCACCATCACCACCAAACTCAGAGAGGACCAAGGACCCCCCAGTTATTGTCGTCATTGTTTTCCTCCTCTCCTCTCCCCTCCCCTCCCCTCCCCTCCACAAACCCCACTCCCTTCTAGCACTGATAACGTTACCTAGTTTGGTAATGAAACGCCTGCATGAAAACCACCAAGCTCAGAGAGCAGTTCAACCCTGAGCTACAAATATTCTCTTTTATCAGAACCAACTTCATATTCTGCAACCCCACTCAAGGTCAAAAGGACACTGTCTCAAGGATCAACCTCAGTTCATCATAAACTTACACCAGGCTCATCTTCATCTGAATTATCAAAGAGATTATCCAAATCATGAAGAGAAGGGGCCAAGTCAGTAACTTGTGTTAAGCTACCAGAACCAGCTCGGCCAGCCGAATTATCTTGCCGCGTATCTGGGAGAAGAAGAAGAAAAACATCAAGAAGTGAGAAAGCATAACAGACATTTCCCAAGGTCCCCAAATTTGTCCTTAAAAATGCCTAATTAGAGACTCAGCAAAAAGTAATGCCCAGGGGAAAATATTCAAAAACTGCACATTACCACCATCCCACCTTTTCTTCTTTTTTGCTTATTGCAAAAGGATGGATGACTCGTGATGGCTGTTGACAATTCACCTACAGCATACCTGTCTTAGGTGCAGAACTGAAGATGGACATTGCATCTTTCCCATCTGGCATGGTGGTTGAATGGCCTCCTGACGTTAGCTCTTTAGCTGCAGTTCCATCTTCTGGCTGCAATCACAAAGAATTTAACCAACTGTTGTTATTGAGATAAATACTGTGAAAATCCAAAAGAAAATGAGAAGGAAGAGATCTTGAATTCTTTTAGCACATTACTATCTATCTATCTATCTATCTATCTATCTATCTATCTATCTATCTATCTATCTATCTATCATCTATCGATCTATCTATCTATCTATCTATCTATCTATCATCTATCTATCTATCATCTATCTATCTATCTATCTATCATCTATCTATCTATCTATCTATCTATCTATCTTCTATCTTCTATCTATCCATTATCTATCTATCATCTATCTATCTATCTATCTATCTATCTATCTATCTATCTATCTATCTATCTATCTATCTATCTATCTATCATCTAATCATCTA
>QLTV01001115.1:741734-757637 GCA_003457575.1 Thermophis baileyi
CTAGAATTTCATTCCGACACTAAAATGTCAGTCATCCCCCCTTCTGATTGGTTGAAGAATGAAAGCAAAATATTTATCTAACTTCAGTGACCGTTAAAAACATCCTCCTCAAATAAATGGGCCGACAAAGTTTTCCAACCTCACCATCATACAACTTGCTTGTTGATGGCTAAGGGGAAACACATGTTCATATTTAAACAGCCATCATTCTCTCCCCCATATCTAGATTCCTTCTGGGCAAAATCACTCTGGTCTAGAAGCCACATTCCTGGTGGTCTGGACCACGTCTAAGTGTTCCATTCCTTCTCCTTTGCGGCTTCAAGACTCATGCAGAGAAATCTTCTGACTCAAGAGTGTCCTCTCACCATGTCCCTGTCCTATCACCACGTCTTTGGTTTTAGTTTCTAGCCATTTATTGATCCGTTCATTTATTTATATCCCACCTTTATTATTTTCACAAATAATTCAAGGAGGTGAACACATCCAACACATCTTCCTCCTCCTATGGTCCCCACAAGAACAACCCTGTGAGGTGGGCTGGGCTGAGAGGGAGTAGCCCAAAGTCCCCCAGCTGGCTTTCATGGCTAAGGCGGGACTAGAACTCACCGTCTCCTGGTGATTGGCCCAAAGTCCCCCAGCTGGCTTTCATGGCTAAGGTGGGACTAGAACTCACCGTCTCCTGGTGATTGGCCCAAAGTCAGCCAGCTGGCTTTCATGGCTAAGGTGGGACTAGAATTCACCATCTCCTAGTGATTGGCCCAAAGTCATCTAGCCAGCTTTCATGGTTAAGACAGGACTAGAACTCACCATCTCCTAGTGATTGGCCCAAAGTCATCTAGCCGGCTTTCATGGTTAAGACAGGACTAGAACTCACCATCTCCTAGTGACTGGCCCAAAGTCAGCCAGCTGGCTTTCATAGCTAACTAAGGTGGGACTAGAACTCACCATCTCCTAGTGATTGGGCCAAAGTCAGCCAGCCGGCCATCATGGCTAAAGAGGTACTAGAACTCGCGGTCTCCCCCTACTGTCTTAACCACCAGACCAAACTGTCTCTCATATCTTCATATCCTAAACTCTCATCTCCTAAGCTAGTTCCACGTTGTCCAACTTTTCTTGCTGTGGAATTGGGTAGCCCTGTCTCAACAACTCTCTCTCTCTCTCTCTCTCTCTCTCTCTCTCTCTCTCTCTCTCTCTCTCTCTCTCTCTCCCTCCCCCTCCCTCCCCCCCCCCCTCCCTCTCCCCCCCCCCTCCCCCCCCCCCCCCCCCCCCCCCCCTCCCCCCTTTTTTTTTTTTTTTGAACAATGCACATATCTTACTTCACTGCTTTTCTTCAATTGTTAAATCCAGTGGTCCCCCTCTGTAAGCTTATGAAATCTTCTCAACTTAAAACAGGAAAGGGGGATTCCCAGAATTTAACTTTTACAGCTACTAATATATTATTTGTTTCAATCTCCTGTCCTCCGGGACATCAATTTGAAGCAACCATCTTTTCTTGAGAGTCTACATAATCGTGTTTAATCCCAGCTTTATGGCTTTCTCGTGATCTAACATCTACAAGGGCTTTCTCAGTGTGACACTCAAAAGGAATCCTTTCCTGTATTGAGAAGTTTCAGAACATCATTCCGTAGAAATATCAGAATAACTGCAGGAGAACTGCGCTGTTATTCTGAGATAATTTGAGGATACACGTTGCTGGCTCTAATTTGCAGTATTCTTGAAGCCTGACATCAATATTTGAAGCCTTAGCTGGTTATTATTATGGATAATGTGCTGTATAAAATCTGCCCTGTGGCTTTTCTTTTCTTTTCTTTTTTTTCCCCTTCCCCAGTAAACTGTAATAATATAATTACGTGATGCGATATTTAGCATGTTCTAACTCACCACAAAGGGAAAAATGAATGGGGAAGCACCTGATATATTCTTGTGTCAGCCTGCTTTATCATTATGATTTCTGAAGAAATGCAGAGGAGGAAGACTTCTCAAAGCTAGCAGGAGTCTCTTAGTCCAACTTGAGAAACAACAACAAGTTTTCCAATGTTCCTGCTTTAAATATTCGTTGGTATCATTCGGTATTCTGACAGGTCATCTTAAAATAACCTCACAGGGTACAGATCTTTCTGTGGGATCTTTCTGTGACCCCAGGGATCGTACCACATGACCTCTTTAAAGAATTGTTCTCATTTATGATGGAGAACGCAGGCGTGTGGAGACTACCACCCCTGCAGTGCTGTATTTCCACACGGCCATTGGCTATTTACATCGATGGCTTGAAAATTAGGCTTCCCATAATGGTCTATGACAATTCGCCACAGGCCAACTCGCTGTAGCCAACTCACCAGAGCCAACTTGCCATGGCCAACTCGACGCAGGACAATTCGCTGTGGGACAAGAGTAATACTAATATCAAAGAAATGGTGGAATAGAATCATTAAGCCTCGGGGGCGCAGTGGTTAGAGTGCAGTACTGCAGGCTACTTCTGCTGACTGCCGGCTGACTGCAATTTGGCAGATCAAATTTCACCAGGCTCAAGGTTGACTCAGCCTTCCGTCCATCCGATGTGGGTAAAATGAGGACCCAGATTGTTGGGGGCAATATGCTGACTCTGTAAACCGCTTAGAGAGGGCTGGAAAGCACTGTGAAGCGGTATATGTTTAAGTGCTATTGCTATTGCTTTGCTCTTCTTTCTTTCTTCCTTCCTTCCTTCCTTCCTTCCTTCCTTCTTCTTTCTTTTCTCTCTTTTATTGAATGGTTTCTCCCCCTCCTAATCGCCAATAAAAGAATAGCATTCTAGATGTTGGACTGTTCTGCAGCTTTGCACTGAGTGACTTTGTCCATGATTAATTGACCCACAACTAGGGAATTTATGCCAGTGAATTGATCTGCCATTCAGGATCCCTCTTGCAGTGTATGTATAGTTCTCCCAACCTTTCTTCCTGTGCAGTAGTTAGAAAGGAGTATTGCAGGCTAACTCTGCCAACTGCCAGGAGTTTGATCCTGACCAGCTCAAGGTTGACTCAGCTTTCCATCCTTCCGAGGTCGGTAAAATGAGGACCCAGATTGTTGGGGGCAAGAGGCTGACTCTGGAAAGCGCTTAGAGAGGGCTGTAAAGCCACTGTAAAGTGGTATATAGCAATAGCACTTAGACTTATATACCGCTTTACAGTGCTTTACAGCACTCTCTAAGCGGTTCACAGAGTCAGCATATTGCCCCCAACAATCTGGGTCCTCATTTTACCCACCTCGGAAGGATGGAAGGCTGAGTCAACCTTGAGCCTGGTGAGATTTGAACCGCTGAACTGCTGAACAGTCAGCTGAAGTAGCCTGCAGTACTGCACTCTAACCACTGCGCCACCTCGGCTCTAGATATAAGTCTAAGGGCTACTGCTATTGCTATTAAACAAAGGATTTTGAATAACTCAGTTGAATTGAGCTGCCCAGAGTCCCTTGGGAGTTGGGCGGCATACAAATTTAATAAATAAAAATTATAATAATTGTTAAATTGTCCTGCAGCGAGTTGTCCTACAGATAGTTGGCCATGGCGCATTGGCCGCAGTGAGTTGGCTCTGGCAAGTCGTCCCATCCCATCCCGACACACTGGAAGGAAAACAAGACTTGGTCTTACCTTTTCAGCGGACTGTTTTCCGATGCCACGTCCCCCTTGACGTCGTGGATCTCACACTGGAGTTCCGGAGGCCTGAATTCTAGATCGCCGGGGAGAGGAAGAGAATATCCCTGCCATTTGTTGGATGACTCCTGGTTGTGTACGACACCGCAGTACAAAGCTGTCTCGCTGACTTCGGCCATCAGAGGCAACCTCGGACCCACGAGGACTATCCGATCCTCAGCGCTGACCATGGGCTGAAGCTCTAATCCGTTGCTGTAGAGGGTTGGGTTGCCAGGATCAGACGATGGGTCCAAACTGTCGGCTTCCTGTCCCCTGGGCTGGGGGCTGAGGGTTGGAGGCAGAGGAGATATGGGGGAACAAGGAGAATCCATAGGATTCGAATTGGCTGGCTTGCTCGGGTGTCGGGGAGGCAGGGACAGCTGCTTCTCGTACTTCCTATTACTTGCAGCTTCTAAGGAAGGTTCCACCCCGGCCAAGGCCAGCTTCTGTCCCGAAGGGTCCTGCTCCATACACAGGTCTTCGGTGACCGAGGGACGATGATGAAATGGCAGCAACGACCTCTTCTGAACTTTCTCCGATTTCTCCTGCCTCTCGGTGGTTTTGTGCTTAGAGGCAGGAGGGGGTAAGGTGGAAGAAGACGAGGTTCCCCCTGCGAACCCCGGCTGTGATATCGTGGGCGGACGACTGGAGCTGACAGCACAGCGTTGCTTCAGGAGTTTGTGCCTGGGGAAAAAAGAAAGAAAGAAAGAAAGAAAGAAAGAGAGAGAGAGAGAGAGAGAGAGAGAGAGAGAGAGAGAGAGAGAGAGAGAGAAAGAAAGAAAGAAAGAAAGAAAAAAAGAAAGAAAGAGAGAGAGAGAGAAAGAGAGAAAGAAAGAAAGAGAGAAAAAAAGAAAGAGAGAGAGAAAGAGAGAGAGAGAAAGAGAGAGAGAAAGAGAGAAAGAAAAAAAAAAAAAAAAAAAGAAAGAAAGAAAGAAAGAAAGAAAGAAAGAAAGAAAGAAAGAAAGAAAGAAAGAAAGAAAGAAAGAAAGAATTGAAAGAATTTACCAAATGGGCTCTTAGGGCAGGGATGTCCAACCTTGGCAACTCTAAGACCTGTGGACTTCAACTCCCAGAATTCCCCAGCCAGAATTCCTGGGAGTTGATGTCCGCAAGTCTTAAAATTGGACACTCTTGCTTTAAAGCAGTGGTTCTCAACCTTGGCAAGTGATTCTTTTACATATTCTTAAATCATGGTTTCTCAACCTTTGCAATTTTAAGCCATGTAGACTCTAACCCCAAAGCTGGGGAATTCTGAGAGTTGAAGTCCAAAAGTCTTAAAAGGTGCCAAGGTTGGACACTCTTGTTTTAAAGCCGTGGTTCTCAACCTGGGCAAGTTGAAGATGGGTGGACTTCAACTCCCAGGATTGGGAGACGCTCCATGGCTGGCTGGGGAATTCTGGGAGCTCACAGAATTCACAGTTGGCTTTCTTGCCTAAGGTGGGACTAGAACTCGCCGTCTCCTGGCGATAGGCCCAAGTCAGCCAGACAGCTTTCATGGCTAACTAAGGTGGAACTAGAACTCACCATCTCCTGGTGATAGGCCCAAAGTCAGCCAGACAGCTTTCATGGCTAACTAAGGTGGAGCTAGAACTCACAGTCTCCTGGCAATAGTCAGCCAGACAGCTTTCATGGCTAACTAAGGTGGAGCTAGAACTCACCGTCTCCTGGTTTCTAGGCCAGCACTATACCAAATTCACATACGTAACCCTATTTTCTTCCCTGTGAATGATCCTGAGATTCTTCTCCCTTCTACTGACCTGGAACAAGAGCAGGGGACTCTTTGGGCTGGATCCACAAAATCCCAAGAAACACAGTTGACGGGGGCATCTTCCTCCATATTGGTAGCGGGACCTGGATTCCTTCTGGTAGGAATTAAACATATGTAACTATGTCAGCAGGCCAGGAAGCCTTCATTTACGAGTGTAGACGCTCAAGAGGTAAGTGGGAATGAATGAATTACCAATGCTTCCCAGGCTAAATGAAGCTATTTTTAATCAGCTTTGAAAATTTTCTTTTCTTAAATCGGATATTATGTGAACAGAGTGCCGCACTTTTGCCAAATGTATTTTTACAAGCCCGGCTAAAAGAGAAATTTGCTTCCTGCACTCAGTAGTACCGTTGGCACCCAGTTTATCTTTATGTGCAGCAGCATCTGAGCTTTTTCCGCATACCTGCATATGATTACTAAATGAGATTTACAGTTCATACTTTCCAATCTTCAGAGGCACCACTAGCAATACCAACAAACATACCGTATTTTTCGGAGTATAAGACGCACCTTTTTACTCCCAAAAAGAGGGTGAAAACTTGGGTGCATCTTATACACCGAATGTAGCCCCACCCAGCCACCCCCACCCTTTGGCCTCTGCCTCCCAGCAATGTACCTCCTTGCAGCAAACAGAACAGAGCCTGTTAAGCCAAGCAACTAATTATCAGCTTCCCGACCCTCAGCTGATTGAGGGTCAGGCCAGGTGCTAAAACTGAAAGTGAAACTAAAGCAGCAAGGAGGCAAATTGCTGGGAGGCAGAGGCAGAATTTTATTTTCTTGTGCTAATCAGACTGTTGAAATGATGCAAGGAGGTAAGTCAATAACTATAAATGTCTATAGAATGTTCAAATTATTAGACTTATTTTTTATTATTGTTCTAGACAATTTAACAAAATGAAGAAGCTTTTTAAAATAAATGCTTGATCTGAAGAGGCCCAGTGCTATTGTATCTTCTTTATGTTTGGAGTAGATCTATTTAAATAATTTCTGGTATTAATATACTGCCATAATGTACATTTCTCCAATTCTTTGCTATTTCTATGGGTCAGGCACACATGCACAGAAATACACCGCAAACAGTGTATATCATCTGTACTCTTTGCTGTTTGCTGCAAGGAGGCAAATTGCTGGGAGGCAGAGGCAGATTTTTTTTTCTTGTTTTCCTCCCCCAAAACTAAGGTGCGTCTTATACTCTGAAAAATATGGTACTTCATATATATGTATATATTTGTGCGCATCGGAGATGTAACCAAGATACAAATCATCAAAGAACAGCAGAGCAAGATTTAGCAAAATTACAACGTATATGTGAATGCCACAGGGAAGAATAATCTGAGTAACAGAGCTGGAAGGGACCTTGGAGGTCTTCTACTCATCTGAGCTGAGCCAACTTGACCGGTGGTCTGAGAAGACGCATAACAATTGCAATTTCGTTATTCTATGTATGACTCATAATTTCTTTTAAGGAACCCGGGATGTTGCAACTCAGATTAAAACCACAGGGCCTAAATATGTCCCTTACTCTTCTTCCTCTAAATGGGCTTGATATAGGAGGACAGGCAGAGCCAGGGGAAGGAGTCAAGAGAGGAATCAGCCTAGAATCCTTACATTCCCACAAGCGGTTAGGTCCAACCCCTCTTGAATTCCACTACCTAGTGCCAATTTAGTGTTGACTGTTAATTGACTAGATTGTTGTGTACAGGCATGAATAATAAATCAACTTGACTAGAACCTAATTGAGTAGTCCTGATTCCTCGCATCTGACACTTTGGTGGGGCTCACAATAAACTCATAAAGATTAGGGCCAGCAGTTCTTCAACAAGATTCCCCAAATCAGTCATTCCTCTCCCCCCCTCTCTCTCCTATTCTATCATCTATCTATATGTCTGTCTATGCATCTATTATCCTATTATCTTTATCTCTCTCTCTCCCTCCCTCCCTCTCTCTCTCTCTCTCCTATTTTATTATCTATCTATATGTCTGTCTATGCATCTATTATCCTTTTCTTTTTTTTCTCTTTTTCTTTTTTTTTCTTTCTTTCTTTTCTTCCTTCTTTCCTTTCTTTCTTTCTTTCTTCCTTCTTCCTTCTTTCCTTTCTTTCTTTCTTTCTCTCCCCCTCCCCCCTCTCTCCTATTCTATCATCTATCTATATGTCTATGCATCTATTATCCTTTTCTTTTTTTCTTTTTCTCTTTTTTCTTTCTTCTTTCTTCCTTCTCTTTCTTTCTTCTTTCTTTCTTTTCTTTCTCTCCCCCTCCCCCTCCCTCCTATTCTATCATCTATCTATGTCTGTCTATGCATCTATTATCTTTCTTTTTCTTTCTTTCTTTTTTCTTTCTTTCTTTCTTTTTTTTTCTTTCTTTCTTTTTTTTTATTTCTTTTTCTTTCCGTTTTTCTTTTTATTTTATTTAATGTTCTGCCCATACCCTCCCCCCCTCTCTCTCCCTCTCTCCTATTCTATTATCTATCTATATGTCTGTCTATGCATCTATTATTCTTTTCTTTCTTCTTTCTTCTTTCTTTCTTTCTTTCTTCTTTCTTTCTTTCTTTCTCTTTCTTTCTTTCTTTCTTTTTCTTTCTTTCCCTCCCTCCCCCTCCCCCTCTCTCCTATTCGATCATCTATCTATATGTCTGTCTATGCATCTATTATCCTATTTTCTTTCTTTCTTCTTTCTTTCTTTCTTTTTTTACTTTCTTTCTTTTTTTTCTTTCTTTCTCTCCCTCCCTCCCTCCCTCCCTCCCTCTCCCCCGTCTCCTATTCTATCATCTATCTATATGTCTGTCTATGTATCTATTATCCTATTATCTTTCTTCTTTCTCTCTCTGTCTCTGTCTCTGTCTCTCTCTCTCTCTCTCTCTCTGTCTCTGTCTCTGTCTCTGTCTCTGTCTCTGTCTCTGTCTCTCTCACACACAGAGACAACCCCCCACACAGACACACACACACGTCCATAGAGAGACAGGTTATTAAAATGAGCAGTTGTAGAAGTTTGCAGCAAAAGAGTCCGAGGAAAACCCAATGTTCCTACTTGGACTGTGTCCTATTGAGGATGCATTCTTTCCAAACTCGGTGGACCATACAGTTCTGAAATTTGGGTGGGATCTTCCCTGATTTTTTGGGACTCTGCATAGTGACCATTCCATCTGGTGCTGCTGAATGATTGACGATGGTTGAAATGCCTCCACTGTCACCTGCAAGAAATAGCAGATATTTTTTGAGAATTTTATTCAGTTTGTTTGTTAAATTTGTTAGACTTGTTTGCCACTGATTTTGCCTAGACGTGACTCTGGGTTGGCTCACAAACATTAAAGGCCAATAAAACATTGAAGCAATAAATATTCATAATAATAGTAGTAATTTACAATGAAAAAGATGGAGAGGAAGGGTGCAGGATGCAACAGGGTTATCTGAATATAAAATACAAATTAAAATAATGATGACAGGAAATCAAATAAGGAAAGATGAGGAAACACACAGATCCAAAGCTTGTATATATTTACAAATGAACAACAGTTTGGTTTTAGACACAAACAAAATCTGGGATTTGATGCCGAAAATCCCAGCTTGTCAGAATGGAGGGAGTATATGGATTCACATTTATTGCCAGGGTAGAGCAGCTACGCAATTCCAAAACCTCCAGCTGTGATAATATTCAAGCCAACAATACTGTATTGATCATCTCCCATCAGGGTTACATCCATGTTATAAATCTAATGACAGATAAATAAATATAAATAACAGAATTGCTAGGGACCTTGGAAGTTTTCTAGTCCAATCCCCTGCTCAGGCAGGAGACCCTATAACATTCCAGACAAATGTTTGTCCAATTTCTTCTTAAAGACCTCCAGTGTTGGAGCACCCACAACTTCTGGAGGCAAGTCGTTCCACTGGTTAATTGTTCTAATTGTCAGGAAATTCCTCCTTAATTCAAGATTGCTTCTCTCCTTGATTAGTTTCCATCCATTGCTTCTTGTCCTGCTTTCAGGTGCTTTGGAGAATAGCTTGACTCCCTCTTCTTTGTGGAAGCTATTCACAAATTAATATCGCTTTGAGAGAGAACAGTAGAAAAGATTGGGGCATGGTTATGGACCCCCTCCCACACACATTATTCAAGATTTGCTAAATAAAATGGCAACTGTGCTTATGAACGTAGCTCAGCTTTTCTTTACTTTGCAGACCTGCGTCATAACTATGAGGACTGGTGGCAAAATTACTTTTTATCACTGTTGCAAGTTTTAGGGAATGGAATGAGGCAGTCACTAAATAAGGACTGGCTTATAGGTGGTTGTTTTTTTTCCTCCTAACCTTTATGCCTCACTATTTGATAGCTAACAGTCTCTCCAGTCTTCCTCATACACTGCAGTTCAGAGATAAAATTTGTCTTTGGAACTTTGTTGCTATATATGTTGACCCTAGCAAGACTACGGTATGCGCAAAAATGGAAGGACACTTCGATTCCAACTATGGAAGAATCATCATCATCATCTTCTTCTTCTTCTTCTTCATTTAACGACCCCACAATCCCTTGCGGGGTGGAGTCTGGGCAACTGAATGGAGCTAGCAGAGTGTTTTAATGGCCGGATGCCTTTCCTGTCGCCAATGTGGAGTTTTGTTCAGCAGATCTGTTCTCAGAATGGTTGCAGAAGCTGATGGAGCTGGCTGAAATGGCAAAACTGACTCGTTTGATTAAAGGAAAGAACATAAGTATTTTGTTTCCACATGGAGACAAAGCTTCTGAACTTCGTGCTTGATGTGGAAAAGAGTGAAACTTTGGTTTTGGGTTTTACAGATTAGATTGATAGATCTTTATGGAAATGGCTGGTTCATGCTATTATGGAAAAGCAAAAAGCTGTGATTTGATGTCAATGCCTTATTTTACTGCAACAGAGAGAGTCGGAAGTCAATGCTTCTTTTTCTTTTTCTTTCCCTATCTTTCCTCAGTTTTCTTCCCCCTTTCCCCTTCCCGCTCATTGTCCTTTGATTTACTTCTGTATTTTGTATTTTACAATACTTTCTGCATCTTCTTCTTCTTCTTCTTGTGCCATATCCGTCATCGGACGTTGGCGATCATGTTGGCGATCCTATTTTTATCAACAGCCGCACGAAAAAGGGCTGCTGAGTTTTGTCCAAACCAGTCCCTTAGATTCTGAAGCCATGATGTTCTTCTTCTGCCTGGACCTCGTTTACCTTCAATCTTTCCCTGGAGGTTTAAGTGAAGTTAACAATACTTTATAACTTAATAAAATGTGATTACAAAAAGAGAGAGAGAGGGGGAGGGAAAGAAGATTTTTAATTATCAAATTCGCTGTCAGAGTATAAATGCTGACCAAGGGCAGTGACAAACCATGTCCATTGTTAACTGCTGGGCCAAAGTCCTGGATCCTGGTGGAGCCCCACGTACCGAAAGCCATTCTGTTTACCAGAGTTCAGTCACAACATCACTTGGGTCACCAAGAATGGAAATATAGAGCTGATGTTTTACCAGTACCATTTTTTATTTGTCAATATTCTGATGTACTTACAACATTCGATGCCCACTTATTTTCCTTGGTAAATGGAGTCTGTCAACATCACTGCAAGGATGAAGGACATGATTCATTATCATTATTTTTCTGGCCTTCCTATCCAGATAAGCTGCCATCAAAAAAGTATACACTGCAGCTACCATTATCATCTCATGTTATGGATGGGAGGGCAACGAGAGAGGTGGCAGCGATCTGTTCCTTTAACAAAAGCTGTTAGAATGGCTGCACAGCTTTGAAATGAAACAAAGGGGATAAATGTTAGATATCTTTGTAAAATCGGGGTACTAAAGGAGGTTGTGGATCATAGTTTCTATGGCACCATACCCCTGGGACAGTATGATATTTCATAAAAGATTTTTCCTGTATTTCTTCTCCAAAACCGGTGTCAGAGGAATATTGAAACAGGTTAGATCTTCTAAATTTATTCTATTCTATTCTATTCTATTTTATTCTTTTTCTATATTCTATTCTATTCTATTCTTTTTCTATATTCTATTCTATTCTATTCTATTCTATTCTATTCTATTCTATTCTATTCTACTCTACTCGGCGGCGGTTAACACCAAATTTCAGGATTTCTGGTCTGAAAGCAATCCCAACTGGAAGGAAGGGAAGCGTCAACTCAACGCAACTTAAGTCAGACAGCAGAGGGAGCCTTGTGTTCGCTTAGTGTCTTAACCACGTGTCACAAAAAACAACGCCGCGCTTGGGCTGGAAAAGGGGGTAATTGTACAAATCCTCAACAAGGTCAAACATGTTTACAGAACTCCTTGTTCTAATGTCTGGCGTGGCCAGAAAAAAAGCCTTGTGAATAAAACACTGGAAACAACCAAAGCACAGCGATCTGGGGAGGAGAAGGGGGGGAAGGAAAGCCATTCACCGAGAATGGTGCCTGCTACTGAGATGACCAGAACATGCTGAGCCAGTTTTTCTGGTTATTATTTCTGGGGCTTCAAAGGTTGATAATGACACCTCTTTCTTTCTTTCTTTCTTTCTTTCTTTCTTTCTTTCTTTCTTTCTTTCTTTCTTTCTTTCTTTCTTTCTTTCTTTCTTTCTTTCTTTCTTTCTTTCTTTTTCTTCCTTCCTTTTCTTTTTCTTTCTTCCTTCCTTTCCTCTTTCCTTTCTTTCCTTTCTTCCATTTCTCTTTCCTTTCTTCCTTTCCTTTCCTTTCCTTTCCTTTCCTTTCCTTTCCTTTCCTTTCCTTTCCTCCTTTCCTTTCCTTTCCTTTCCTTTCCTTTCTCTCTCTCTCTCTGTCCCTCTCCTTCTCCCTCTCTCTCAACTACGGGAGTCTCAGGGCTTTGAATTTCTCCAACAGCAGCAAGATCCAGCCACACTTCTGCCAGGATGTTGACAAGGAATGTAGACTTGACTTGCTTTCCCAATGACGCAATGTTTGGTGTGGGAGGGAAATACTTCAAATTCCCGGGTGTCAATTTTGCAAATGCCTGTTTTTGCATGGTTTAAAAAACACACACACACACACACACAAAAACCTGGTCCCACTAGCATTGGTTTCCCGATCTTCACAGGGGTTACAGAGGTATAGAATAATAGAGCTGGAAGGGACCTTGGAGGTCTTCTAGTCCAACCCCCTGCTTAAGCAGGAGACTCTAGGCCGATCCAGACATACGGCTAGCCAGTCTCTTCTTGAAAACCTCCAGTGATGGAGCAACCACAATCCTTCATATAGTGACCGTTTGATATTACAACGGCACTGAACGAAGGGACTCATGACCACTTTTCACACTTATGACCATTGCAGTATCCCAACAGTCATGTGATTTACATTCAGATGTTTGACAATTGACTCGCATTTATGACGGTTGCAGTGTTCAGGAGTCATTTTGCGACCTTCTGACAAACAAAGTCCATGGAGAACCCAGATTCATTTAACAACCGTGTTAGTAATTTAACAACTGCAGTGATTCCCTTAACAAATGTGGCAAGAAAAGTCATAAAATGGGACAAATTCACTGAACAATTTTTTTCACGTAACAACATAAATTTTGCACTCAGTTGTGATCCTAAGTTGAAGACTGCCTGGACTCTGAACAACCCACCCCTAGAGAAGGCAACAAGAATGCCCACTTTTAAGTGTTAAATTCCTGTTCTTTGCTAGTTCCTTCCTTTTTACTTTTAAATTCTTTCAAACCTAAATTATAAAGCTGCCCCATGCCATCTGATAAAATATTTATTCAGATCGCCGCAATTACATATTGTAAACACAGCGCAAGAACCTAAATGAAACTATTTTCTTTTAAAGGAAACCCCTTTGGAAGAAGGCTGCTCCGAGGTGAATTTAGGATGATAAGGCTCTTTCGGTGACTCAGAAATTTTCAAGGTTGAAATACTCTTCAGGAATGAACAATTTTAGGATCATTTTCCAGCAGGACGGAAATGGTTGCCCAAGCCAACTGGGAAGGAATATTACAAGAATAGATTCCAACAGAAATTTCTAACTGATATAAGATTTGTGCTAAACATACCTAAAGTTTAAGAGAAGAATGCAATAAAAATACTAAAGGTTTCTTTGTCGGTGGTGTCCAGTTCTAGGGCACAGTTGTTCATCTTTGTTTCTTGGCCAAAGAAGCCAGCCTTGTCCAAAGACATTTTCTGTGATCATGTGGCCAGCGTGGCTATACGTCGAGGTGCATGGAATGGTGTTACCTTCCCACCGAAGTGGTACCTATTAATCTACTCGCATCTGCATACTTTCGAACTGCGAGGTGGGCAGGAGCTGGAGCAAGGAACGGGAGCTCACCCCATTGTGCGGAGCTCGGGTCTCGAACCTGGACTGTCAGCTCTCCAAATCAGATTAACAGAGTTGGAAGGGACCTTGTAAGGTCATCTAGTCCAACCCTCCACCCAAGCAGGAGACCCTACACCATTTTTGACAGATGGCAGTCCACAGTCTCTTCTTGAAAGCCTCCAGTGATGTAGCTCCCACAACTTCCGAAGGCAACTTCTGTTCCATTGGTTGATTGCTCTCACTGTCAGAAAATAATCTCCTTATTTCTAGGTTGAATCTCTCCTTGTTCAGTTTCCATCCATTATTCCTTCTCTGGCCTTCGAGCGCCTTGGAAAATAGCTTGACCTCTTCCTCTCTGTGGCAGCCCCTCAAATATTGGAAGACTGCTATCATGTCTCCCCTGGTCCTTCTCTTCACTAGACTAGCCATGCCCAGTTCCTGCAACCGTTCATCATATGTCTTAGCCTCCAGTCCCCTAATCATGTTGTCTTTTTTTTTTTTTTGGTTATGGATTGCACCAGTAGAGGCTAAACCAATTTCGTTGTATACATGATGTACAATGACAATAAAGGCTACTGAACTATTGAACTATCATCTTGGTTGCTCTTCTCTGCACTCTTTCTAGAGTCTCAACATCTTTTTTATAGTGTGGTGACCAAAACTGGATGCAGGACTCTAGGTGTGGCCTTACTAAGGCTTTATAGAGTGGTATTAGTACCTCCCTTGATCTTGATTGTATCCCTCTGTTAATGCAACTTAGGATTGCATTGGCTTTTTTGGCTGCTGCCGCACACTGCTGACTGATATTTAATGAAGAGAAGGACTAGCATTGATATGATAGCAGTCTTCTAGTACTTGAGGGACTGTCATAGAAAAGAGAGGGTCGACTTATTCTCCAAAGCACCTGAGGTCAGGATAGGAAGTATGGGTGGAAGATCACTAAAGAGAGATCAGAGCTAGAAATAAGGAGAAATATTCAGACAGTGACAACAATTAATGAATGGAATGGCTTGCCTCCTGGAGTTGTGGATGCTCTTATCAATGGAGGTTTTCAAAACTAGACTGGACAACTAATTGACCGGCTGGTATAAGGTCTCCTGCCTTAAGACAGGGGTTGGACTAGAAGACCTCCAAGGTCCCTTCCAGCTCTTCTAAAAACTCCACAATGGAGACTCTATCACTGTACACTTTTCCTTCCATTTTCTTCGTATTTGAAGGGCTGAAAGAAATTCATTAAAAAGCAAAACCTTTTCACAAAAAAATCCCCCATAAACACTGGGAACCAGCTAGGCATCCTATCAATTAAGAGGGGAAAAAAATATTAGTTGCTTATTATGATTCCTGGGAAACGGTTCAACATCCACACAGGCAAATCGTTCCCAAGGTATATTTATCCCCTCCTGTTTTTGTAGATCTGAAATGTCAGCCCGGTGACTTATTTTCCAGTTTCCTCCATGTCTTTCTAATTTGTGCAAGTGTGTTTCACGGAAGAAAAAGTAACAACTGCTATAATTAATAATATGTTCACCAATTATGTCTACCTAGAGGATTAACTGATGCCAGAACTACATTATGTATCTGAATATTGGCAGGCTGAGCAGTTTTTATTCCTGGTGCATAAAGAAGGAAACAAGGAGAAAATCTGGTGTGATAAGCCTTGAACCAAAGTAAACCAAGAGAGGTTTCAGGAAAGATATGGTTTTGTAAAGAGGCGACCGCAACACCCGCAGCTGAATGAACGAAATAATCTCAGCCGTAAAAGCAAGTGGTTTAAATTACACCCTTCCTGGGGGGGGGGGGGGGAAACACCCAAGTTTTTCCGCTTACCTATGATGGTCTGCTCCGGAGAAGTGGGCGGGGTGAGCAACATTCCACAACTGCTGGTGTCTTTCAAGGTTCCAGCTCCTTGTTGTACCACACTGTTGTGGCTCCCTGGCGTGGAAGTGCTCTGAGACACGGGAATGTCGTTTTGCGAGATAAGAACGAAGGCAGAAGGGTACACCATTCGGACACCTCCTGTTAAGGCAGAGGGGAAGGAAGGGTGGGAGTGAGACAGAGAGCTGGGGTGTTGTTGTTTTAAAGGGTTATATTTGTAATTTAGCAACGTTGTGTGTATTTTGACATGCAAACGGCATCCGCAATTACATATGTGTGTGTGGATGGCACATCAATTAGTCAGAGGGAGGGAAGGAGGGAGGG
>QLTV01001115.1:758281-779653 GCA_003457575.1 Thermophis baileyi
AAGGAAGGAAGGAAGGAAGGAAGGAAGGAAGGAAGGAAGGAAGGAAGGAAGGAAGGAAGGAAGGAAGGAAGGAAGGAATTGCTTTGATGCTTAAATAAAAAAGAAATCGTGTGAAACGGTCCTAAGTTACAAAACAAAACCCACCAAATTTCAAACAAAAGAACAGATCAAAACATGAGAAGAACTGCCGTAAAACATATGTTATACTTCAAGACTTATTTTTTTTAACGTTGTTGTATTTGAACTGGAACCGATCAAACAGAAGAGACTTTTCAAGGGAAGAAAAAAAAAATACAGATTCTCACCAACAATGACTTCTACAGCCACGGGAAAATCGTCGTCGTATCCCAGCTCTTCTTCCTCTTTCACGCTCTCCTTCCTCTTCAGCACCATGGGATAAAAATACTGCCATTCTTCAATTAGCTTCCTGGTCGCTGGATCGGACATCTTGTAAGCTTGGCCTGTTAAAGTACCACTTAAGCCATACGGACTGATCAACACTGGTTGGGAGAAAAAAAAACCACAAAACACAAAACGAAACAGAGTGGTTAGCGCCTAGATTCCTCAAGAGATCCCCAAAATCTCTCAAATCTTCTGTGGGAAGCCATGAGGCACAATGGCATTTTTACTCAGAGGTCAGTCTCATTACATTCATCCAGGCATAGCCAGGAAACCCCCTGAGTTATTCAAACTTTCTTCTGATAAGGATCGTTCTTCTTATTCAGAAATCGTATCCAGGTAAGTCCTCGACTTACAGCAGTTCGCTTAGGGACCGTTCGAAGTTACAACAGCGCTGGGAAAAGCGATTTAGGACCAGTTTTGACACTTATGACCGTTGCAGCATCCCCGTGGTCTCATGATTTACGTTCGGATGCTTGACAACTGACTCACGTTTATGACGGCTGCGGTGTCCCAGCGACCCCCTTTTGCGACCCTTCTGATGAGCAAAGGCCAGATTCACTTAACAACTAATTTAACAACTGCCGAGATTCGCTTAACAAATGTAGCAAGAAAATTCACAAAATGGGGCAACGCTCACTTAATACATTTCTCACTTAGCAACATAAATTATGGGCCCGATGGTGGTCGTACGCTGAGGGCCACCCGCATTTGGATAGGAGAGAGGAATTTCCAATTATTTCGGCTTTTCATCCTAGCCAAGCGTCTAATGTGGTTGAAGTTTCATTTAAAAATGGCCCCTAAATCCTTCCAATCGGGCCAAAGAATTTGCTCTCCAGATCCTTAAAGTGCTGAGTTCAAGGTTAAGACTCCCAAGTTTTTTTTTTTAAAAAAACACGTCTGTAATAGCACATAAGAAACTCACATATTTTTTTTTAACCCCTTATTCCATCTTGGGTCACTATTTAAGCCATCCTGGTTGCTTGTTCGGTGTTTGTGTTTAAGAGTTTGAAATCTGAGGATAATATTTATTTATTTAATTAAATTGTATTATTGCTTTTACAAATAACTGAAGGCGGTGAACATCTCCAACACACCTTCCTTCCTTCTATTTTCCCACAACAACAACAACCCTGTGAGGTGGGATGGGCTGAGAGAGAGAGGGACTAGCCCAAAATCACCCAGTATTAATAGCTACCCCAACAGTAAACATGTTGGCTATTCTGCAAATGGCAACAACAACAACAACAATAATAATAATATAGTAGTAGTAGCAGTAGTAGTAGTAGTAGTAGTAGTAGTAGTAGTAGTAGTATATATAATTCTTCTCATCCTTCCTACTACCTATCTCCTCCCACTTAGGACTATAACCTTGTTGCTTGTATCCTTATGATTTATATTGTTTTATTTGTTTCCTAGTATGATTTGATTGCTTATTAGTAACCTATGACTATCACTAAGTGTTGTATCTTATGACTCTTGACGAATGTATCTTGTCTTTTTATGTACACTGAAAGCATATGCCCATATGAGAGCATATGCCCTTTTTAGTTGCTGTATTACAGCAACTAAAAAGGGGATAGGCAATCCTTAATTAAATAGAAAAATTTAAGAAAGCGGTTCAAACACAGCAAGTTAAAAGTCAATTAAGGAGGGGGGGAGAAATGGATTCAGATGAAATAAATATAATTACGGTCACTTTTGCTGCCCATGCATGCAGTAGTGGGTTCTAAAACCCTTTACTACTGGTTCGCGCGTCCCGGGCGGGTGGGCGGAGCCTCCCGCCACCGGCGCTACCGGTTCTTAGAACAGGGCCAAACCGGGAGCAACCCACCGCTGCATGCATTGAGCTTTTAAGAAAGATGCATGCTAGGAAAATATCTGCTCTTTGAGTGGGAAAGAATTAAAATGATGACGCTATTTTTTTTAAGCGTAGGTTCTATAAATAGGTCACATCAGGTATTTGTCTGCAAAGAGAAGTGTGTTTCCGTTTCATTAAAGAAGAAAAAAAAACCTTTAATTATCAGATGCCTGCTTCTGGCAAAGAGGAGAGGCTCAAGGCAGCATTATCTCGCATTTCCTACTGCACTTCCCCCCCCCCCACAACAACCCTGTGAGGTTGCTTGGGCTGAGAAAGAGCACAACAGGGCCAAAATCACCCAGGGAATTTCCCCTAGCTGAAGGTGGGCTTGAACCCGGCTCCCTCTGATCGTTAGTCACAGACTTCACTATAGGCAACAGTTATTAAGCGTGTTAAGTTATTAAAAAGTCACTTTTATCGATGCCACTGTAACTCTGAACGGTCATTAAAAGGATAGTTGTAAGTTGAGGACCACCTGTATACCACACCAATTCTTAGGCAAGCCCAAAAACGCCATCTCTCCTTCTCTTGGACGAGACCCATATTTTTCCAATTGATTGGCCTTTATGCCTTGTATGTACGTTGAAGCAGGCAAACAGGAATTCATTATTTCCGAATGCGCCTCCTCATGTCTCTCTAAGCAGATCTAATTATTTAATGTAAAAGGATAAAACAGCATGATCAAATGTTATGGATTATGCTCTAAGGTAGCATCAGGGCTTTATTTTAGTTGCAAGCCAATATTGGCTAATTGTTACAGCAACCAATTAAAATTCATACCTCTTCAGGAAATACATTAATTACCAAGGGAAGTGGTTTAACCTCCTCTCTTTCTCTCTCTCTCCCCCCCCCCATCTTTTTTTTTTTAAAGATCAATTTTATTATGGGACCCCGGTATCCCTTTGTGTGACCTTGATTTAAATCCCCGGTATCCCTTTGTGTGACCTTGATTTAAATCCAAGAAAAGTGAAACAGCACTTAAGATCTACAGGTAAATCCTCAACGTACGACCACGATTGAGCCCAACATTTCTGCTGCTAACCGAGACATTTGTTAAGTGAGTTTTGTCCCATTTTACAAACTTTCTTGTCCCAATTGTTAAGGGAATCACGGCAGCTGTTAAGTTGGACTGCCTATAGCGGGGAAGTCCTTGAAGAATGATCAGAGGGAGCCGGGTTCCAGTCCACCTTCAGCTAGGGGGAATTCCCTGGGTGATTTTGGCCCAGTTATGCTCTTTCTCAGCCCAACCAACCTCACAGGATTGTTGTGGGGGGGGGAGTGCAGTAGGAAATGCGAGATAATGCTGCCTCTTTGCCAGAAGCCGGCATCTGATAATTAAAGAGGTTTTTTTTTTCTTTTTTTAATGAAACGGAAACACACTTCTCTTTGCAGAAGAATACCTGATGTGACCTATTTATAGAACCTACGAATAAAAAAAAATAGCGTCATAGTTTTAATTCTTTCCCACTCAAGGAGCAGATATTTTCCTAGCATGCGCCTTTCTTTAAAAATGATTCCATCGTTGTTAAGCGAATCTGGTTTCCCCGTTGACTTTGCTTGTTAGAAGGTCGCAAAAGGGGATCACGTGACCCCAGGACACTGTGACCGTCACAAATACGAGTTAGTTGCCAAGCGTCTGAATTTTGGTCCCCTGAATTTTGGGGATGCTGCAAAAAGTCTGAAGGGTGAAAAATGATCATAGGTCACTTTTTCTGTTGTAACTTTGAACAGTCACTAAATGAACTGTTGTTAACTCGAGGACTACCTGTATTGAGCTGGGCTGAGAAAAGATGGGTGCGATTTTAAAAGCTGAGACTTGGCAATCTCGGCAAGCTAAAGTCCCAGGAAGATATTCTGACTGTGGGACTGTGGGACATCTTAATCTTGCAATCATTAAAAAAAAAAAAAAAGCACGGAAACACACACAGACTAATCTCAACAAGGTTTCCTAAACCAGGAATCCCCAACTCCTGGTCCATGAACTGGCACTGGTCGACAGCATGCCAGAAACCGATCCGCAAAGCCCCCATCCATGGGATGCAAGCAGCACACGCAAAACCATGCCCCCTCCGTGGAAAAACTTCTCTCCACGGAACTGGTCCCTGGGGCCCAAAAGATTGGGGGCCACTGTCCTAAAGCAAAAAAATAAAAAAATAAGCCACACTGCTATTTTCCCAGGAGGGGGGTGGGGGGAAAAAAGCAATCGATAAAGTAGAGCGGCTTAAAGCATAAAAAAAGAGAAACATAATAAAGGAAGGAGAAACTAAATCTCAGCATCGCCAGGGAGAGGCGACAAAGCTAGTGTTAAGTCCATCAAATCCCCCATACACACTTTTATGGTAGAACTTCCTATTCGAGGCTATTTTCTACCTGCATTGAGGAGCAAGGATTTCAAATCCAGTTCCAATCCAAGGGGAATCATCTTTGGATTCCTCAGGAAATAGCTTTAGGCCCGAGACTCTCATTCGGTTAAATCGACTGATTTAAGGGAAACAGGGAGTTCTTGACTTACAACCATTCATCTAGTAACCGTTTGAAATTACGACAGCCGCTGAAAAAAAGGGACTTATGACCGTCTTTCACACTTACGACCGGTCACGTGAATTCAGAATTCAGCCGCTTGGCAATTGACTCATATTTATGACGGTTGCAGTGTCCCGGGGGTCACGTGTTCGCCTCTTGCAAACTTTTGACAAGTAAAATCCATGGGGAAGCCAGATGCACTTCACAACCGTGTTACTAACTAATCAACTGCAGTGATTTGCTTAAGAACCGTGGCCGGAAAGGTCGTAAACTGGGGCAAAACCCACTTAACACCTGTCTTGCCCAGCGACAGAAATTTTGGACTCAATTGTGGTCGTTAAGACAAGGAGTACCTGTAGTTTAAGTTGGAACCTCTCTTTGATGATAGTTCGTCAGGGTTCAGACTCAAAGTGCAGTCCTTAAATGCGCACGCCATTCCAAAATAGGTTTTTGTTTTTTTTTTTACTAGCATCTGGCATGGAAAACAGCAAACTGTTTTAAAGCAAACTGCTTTACTGAAGGGTGGGGATGAGGATAAAATGTGCCATGAAATTAAGACAGCACATTTGGACAAAAGAGAGGAATCTTTCTACTTTTCTTGCAGACATTTCATTATCCATTTAGGTAACATCGTCAGTGCTGGAAGGAGGAGGAGGAGGAGGAGGACGACGACGACTGTGGGGGCCCTGGTGCTCTCTGAGCTTGGTGGTTTTCTTGCAGACATTTCATGACCCAACTGGGTAATGTCTTCAGTGCTAGAAAGAGTGGGGTGTGCGGAGAGGAGGAGGAGGAGGAGGAGGAGGAGGGTGGGGTGGTTGGTGGTCTCTGTGCTGGGTTGTTTGCTTGGAGGCATTGGTTGTTTTCTTGCAGACGTTTCATTACCCATTTAGGTAACATCATCAGTGGTGGAAGGAGGAGGAGGAGGAGGAGGACTGTGGGATCCTTGGTGCTCTCTGAGCTTGGTTGTTTTCTTGCAGACGTTTCACTACCCATTTAGGTAACATCATCAGTGCTGGTCACTACCACTGATGATGTTACCTAGTTGGGTAATGAAACGTCTGCAAGGAAACAACCAAGAGAGCATCAAGGAACCCTTATTTCAACCCTGAGCTACCAATATTCTCCTTTGAAGGTTTAAGTGGGGTCTGCTTCTCTTAAAAGGCTGCAGCGAACAAGTCCCTTTTTGTCCATATCAAAAGGGCAGGGATTGTGATAAGAGGAACGAAACGCTTCGGAGTGGCAGAGAATGAGCAGCCTTCTGCACCTTGGGCTGTTCTGAGATAAAATATTCCATACAGGATGGACGTTATCCCAGGGGAAAAACAGAAGGGGAGCGTTTAGAGTGAACGCAACTCCATTGGCATCCCAGCCAAGGCTATTGGCAAGAGAAAGGAGAAAAAACAACAACTCTGAAGATTTAATAAAGGTTTTGTTCGAGGTTACATCCCACTGAGAAGCCTACGGCATCCAAAGAACACGCGGCCTACCTTGAAAAGGCATAGGAGACGATTGGGCCATGTGAAGGTGGTCCTCGCTGATAAGGTAGATCGGCTGGTGCTGTGCGATCTCCACACTTGTACACACGTTGCTTTCTCCGTGGAGGAAGAATGTGAAGGCGCAGGACAAATGCTCACTGCAGGAAGAGAGAGAGAAAGAGAGAGAGAGAGAAAAGAAAGAAATAAGCAGTTCATTAAATCCAAAAATCAGCGCATCAGGAGTCCTCCAAATTGAATAGAATTCACAAGACACGGGGCTCGGGAAACAGGGTAAGCCCGTTCTCATAGAACATAGAATAATAATACAATTTGGGATGGACACCCTCTGAATGGTGTGGGAGTAGGAATGGCTTTCCAGAGGAAAAAAATTGCAAACTACAGGAACCATTAGCACTGCTCAAGTGACCCTGAGGACACAGATAAACCTCCAAGTGCTTCAACGACCCTCTAAAAGGATGCAAATGACCAGCTGTCCGCAAGGAATATAAATCCTTCCATTCCCCACCATCCAGTCAGAGCTGAAGAAGCTCCTGGGATGAGAAGCGAAACGTCTTCAAAAGGAAAAACAAGGAAGTCTAGTTGCCTCCTGAAAAAGCACCTTTGGGACACCCCCTAAAGTCAGCAACAACTGGCGGAGTAAAATCTGCAGGGACACCTTTACCTTACCTTTTAAATTTATAACAAGGTATCCGAAAAGTGCTTTTGAAAAAGCACTGGACTTCGTCAAGGTGTTTCAACGATTGTGGCTAAGACGTTTCCCTGCCTGCTTCTCCCCGAGAATAATTTGTTTTTATTAACCGTTTTCTATGCCTATTTCTATTTCAATACCTGCGCCTCTTTCTGTGCCATCCATCTTGCCAGGGCAACTCTAGGATGCTTAGAGTCAAAAGTATGGATTTTGTGTATTCATACCGTTTGCACTACTGCCCAAATTATTGTGGTAGCTTAAAAATGTGCAGCGTTGTATATTTTTGTATAGTATAATATAGTTTTCTACCTGTATAGTACAGCCTTGTACTAGTCAGTTGTGATGGGATTATATTTAAGTAAGAACTGATTTGTGGTTTTGTTTGTACTGGCTGCCCCAAAGGTGCTTTTTCAAAAGGCAACTGGACTTTGTTTCCCCCCCCCCCTTGAAGACATTTTGCTTCTCCTCCAAGAAGCTTCTTCAGCTCTGACTGGATGGTGGGGAAGGGAAGGATTTATATTCCTTGCAGACAGCTGGTCATTTGCATCCTTGTAAAGGGTCGTTGAACACGTTTTGCTTTTCATCCAAAATCCTTCGAGCTGAAGAAGCTTCTTGGATGAGAAGTGAAACGTCTTCAGAGAAAAAAGAAAGTCCAGTTGCCTCTTGAAAAAGCACTTTTGGGACAACCATGAGCTGGATGACTGAGAATCTCTACAGACTTATAGAATAATAGAGTTGGAAGGGACCTTGGAGATCTTCTAGTCCCGTGATGGCGAACCTATGGCATGCGTGCCACAGCTGGCACGCAGAGCCCTCTCTACGGGCACGCGAGTCGTCACCCAGCTCAGCTCCACCGCGCATGCGTGGGGGGCATGGGGAGCGCGCGGGGGGGTGCGGCACGCCCCCCCCCCCCACGACCCATTTTTGATCCAAGGAGGCTGCAGGGAGGCCTGCTAGGCCCAAAATGGGAGGGCGGGGGGCAGCGCCCCCCCCCACGGCCCATTTTTGATCCCAAGAGGCTGCAGGGAGGCCTGCTAGGCCCAAAACGGGGGGCGGGCGCAGGGGGGGAACGTGGGATGTTGTGCATGCATGCGCAGGGGGGGACGCATTGCATTATGGGTGCCAGCACACATGCGCACTATCGTGCACGCACATGTGCATTTTCGGCACACGAGAAAAAGGTTAGCCATCACTGTTCTAGTCCAACCCCCTGCTCGAGCAGGAGACCTTATACCACTTCAGATAAATGGTGGTCCAGTCTCTTTTTGAAAGCCTCCAGTGAGGGAGCACCCACAACTTCTAGTGGCAAGCCGTTCCACTGATTGATTGTTCTCACCGTCAGGAAATTCCTCCTTAATTCTAGCTTGGTTCTCTCCTTGATTAGCTTCCATCCATTGCTTCTTGTCCTGCCTTCAGGTGCTTTGGAGAATAGGTTGAACCCCCCCTTCCTCTTTGAAGGAGCCCCTCAAATATTGGAACACTGCCTTCATGTCTCCCCTAGTCCTTCTTTTCATTAGATTAGGCTCAATTGTGGGCGTACATTGAGGGCTGTACGTCTGTACGTAACGTTGAACCTTCCTGCCATTTTGAGCGTGAAAATCAGCCTGCGTACGTAATGAAGTTTCCCACCTGCACGACAAGGCACCACTACAAATTGGAGATCAGAAAATATCAAAGAGCTTTGGGGGGGGGGTGTTGTTTGTTTGTTCCCTCCCCCCAACAGAACGAATTCCATGCACAGCCTATAATGGCGGAACAGATGTGTCCCGCAATGAACTATGTGTCGTTCACACTTAACGACCGTAAGAATAAGAAATTCCAAACGTTGATTAGAGTGACAGCTGAACAGAGTGTCCTGGGGCACCCAGCTAAACAAGTGTCTGCAAATGCACAGCTTTTAAATGGCACATGTCCATTATCTGTTTACTGACACCATGGCAATCGGCTCCATGCGAAATGTGGACTGTAATGAAAAGCAGCTGGAGAACTTACAAAATGCAGCAAAAAATAAAAATAATAATAATAATAATAAAGGCAGATGTGTGAGAATCACTTGTTAATGCGCTTGGATCGACGTGAACGAGAAAAAAGGAATGTGTATGGTGGAGAAACACAGAAAGGCACCGGATTTTTATTTTTTTTCCTAGGATCTCTAAACATGAAACTAAAAACACGATAGGGAAGTGATTTATGGAGTCACTTTGAAGGGTGGGGGGGAGTTAGCATGGAGGTTTCATAACTGGATAGGATAAAATCCACAGACAAGCTAAAAAAAAAAATGTAGCAAGCACACGCATGGAGAACAGAATACACAAAGCAACACCCAACATTTCTGGAATTTTTGTCCTTAAAAAAGGCCCCAACCAAAATCTTCATTTGAAATGGCTTGCACCTCTTCGGTTCTGCATTCTTCCAATTCCGTTATGGTGTGTTTTTCCGCTTTCCTTTTTTATACGGTTATTATTAAATAACGGTTTTCTGCTTAATTATATTTTAACAGCTGTTGTAAGCCACCTGGTGACTCTCTAGGTTGAAAGATAAGTTAATTATTTTAAATAGATGTATGACAGACATCCACTGGGAATGTTTGCCGGGTTCCAAATTGCATTCACGTACACCCAGGAAGATAATATATTTATTATTGTTGTTGGTCCCACAGCCAGATGTTTAGACCTGGATTGGGCATTTTTTAATCCACCTATTGAGTCCTTCCCAAGGACCTGGGATAGGCAGAGGTTGTTGTTTGATGGGGTTAAAGAAATTGTCACAGGCTATACTGCTTATAAGCGCTATGTGCTCAGAGCTCGAAGCATTGTGAGACCCCCCACCCCACGGTCTGTTTCTCTTGCTCTCCTCTGGGAGGAAGTTTCGAAGTATCTAGAGCAGGAGGACTAGATTCTGCAACCGCTTTGCTCCTTATGCCATCCGTCTTGTAAATTCGCAGGATTCTTTTTTCTCGCCATGTATATGTATACATTCGAATGAGACTATGATGTTTCTCTGTGTCATATATGCATAATGGTCATCTTTTGAGAGCTGAATGCAACGAGATTTCGTTTTAATGTATGCTAATTCATGTACATTTAAAGTGACAAATATTCTATTCTTCTCTTCTCTTCGCCTCTTCTCTTCTTCTCTTCTATTCCTATTATTCCTATTCCTATTCCTATTCCTATTCTATTCCATTCCATTCCATTCTATTCTTCCATCCCATCCCATCCCATCCCATCCCATCCCATCCCATATTCTATTCTATTCCTATTCCTATTCCATCCCATATTCTATTCTATTCTATTCTATTCTATTCTATTCTATTCTATTCTATTCTATTCTATTCTATTCTATTCTATTCTATTCTATTCTCCTTCCTTCTTCCCTTCTCCTTCCCTTCTCCTTCCCTTCTCCTTCCCTTCCCTTCCCTTCCCTTCCCCTCCCCTCTCCTCTTCTCTCTCTTCTCTTCTATTCATTTTTTATATTCCATTCCATTACACTCTACTCTGCTTCCTTCTTCCCTCCTCCGTGCAATTCACCTAACAGCTGGAGTGATTCACTGAACAACCTTGGCAAAAAGGTTGTAAAATTGGGTGTGACTCACTTAACAACCATCTTGTACAGCGATTGGTGGTCCTGGTCTCAACTGTGAACACACGTCGAGGATTACCTCCAAGCAGATATGAAAGGACCTTCTGCATATTCCTGTAAGTACTCCACTGTTCTTGTTGCAGCGTGAAGAGAGTCAGGCTCAAGGAATTGCATGCAACCCCACAAAATTTGCAGGAAAGCAGAGGTGCCATTTGACGACCAAAAAAACACATTGTCCTCTTTATTGGCAAACCCTCCTGTGGCCCAAAGCAGTTATTGCAATTCTATAAAAGCACTCACGGGTGCTTCCTAACCAGCATGGCTTTGTGTGCGTATATACATAAAGCAGAAATATAACTTCTAGCCCCGGGCTTGAATGCAGCCTTCCAAATTAGCCCCTTTCAAAGCTTCCAATTAATTGAAAATGTTAATGTGGGGGAAAGGAAACAAGATTAAAAACATTAGCAGTATTTAAATTAAATCAAAAAAAAAAATTCCTGATTTTTTTTTTAAGTGTGGCTCCCACATTCAAAGTTTAAGTGCTACCCTAAGTCTCAAAGTGGCTGCATATTTTTTTGCATTAGCTCAGGGGTCAGCAACCCGCGGCTCTGGAGCCGCATGTGGCTCTTTCATCCCTCTGCTGCGGCTCCCTGTTGCCGGACGGTAAAAGGAAAAGACGCCGTGTTAGGAGGAGACTCTATGGTGGGGGAACCAGACTTTCAGTCGGCAGAGGAAAAAGGACGCCGTGCTAGGAGGAGACTCTATGGTGGGGGAACCGGCCTTCCGGTCGGCTCCAGAATTGAACGGGGAGCTTCCGGTTAGGACTTTTGTGGCTCTTTGAGTGTTTAAGGTTGCCGACCTCTGCATTAGGTAATAAAAGTGTAGTAAAGCTGTTGAAACCAGGCAAACAGAATCGAAGGTGGCAAAAGGGGATCACGTGACCCCGGGACACTAAAACCGTCATAAATATGAGCCAGTTGCCAAGCGTCTGAATTTTGATCACGTGACCATGGAGATGTTGCGATGGTCGTAAGTGTGAGAAACGGTCGTAAGTCACTTTATTCAGTGCCGTTGTAACTTTAAACAGTCACTAAATGAACTGTTGTAAATCGAGAACTACCTGTAGGATGGGGCTCTAGATTAAACATAAAGGAATTCCCTATGCACCTTTTTATTTTGTTTCTCGGTTTCAAATATAATCACATCCTTCGTGGGTGTACTTTTCAACATTGTATGAAAATATACACAGTACAGCTTGGAAAGAGGGTGCAAATCCATATTGTTAAGAATAACACCATTTGTATTTGTAAAAATAAATCCTATTAAAGTTATGCTACCTTAAACCATGGTGGCGCAGTGGTTAGAATGCGGTATTGCAGGCTAATTCTGCTGACTGCTAGCAGTTCGATCCTCACCGGCTCAAGGTTGACTCAGTCTTCCATCCTTCCGAGGTGGGTAAAATGAGGACCTGGATTGTTGGGGGCAATAGGCTGACTCTGTAAACCGCTTAGAGAGGGCTGTTAAAGCACTGTGAAGCGGTATGTAAGTTCTAATTCTAATTCTATTGCCGTTATGGCGCAGTAGTTAGAATGCAGTATTGCAGGCAAACTCTGCCCATTGCCAGGAGTTCGATCCTGACCGGCTCAAGCTTGACTCAGCCTTCCATCCTTCCGAGGTCGGTAAAATGAGGACCCAGATCGTTGGGGGCAATATGCTGACTCTGTAAACCGCTTAGAGAGGCTTGTGGAGCACTACGAAGCGGTATATAAGTCTAAGTGCTTTTGCTATTGCTATTAAATTTGGAGAAGGAATAATCAAGTAAGAGGGGAATTCGCTTCCTTAAGGTGACTCACATTTGGAGCAAAGGGACAATAAAAAGCCCATTTAAAAAAGTTTTTTCGTTTTATATCTCAGCTTTAGCAAAAAAAAAAAAAAATCAGCTACCTGATCCTCTATTCTATTCACATTCACGCCTGTCCTCAAAGGTATGCATTTACAAAATAAAACGTTAATAATTTAACAATATTTATCAAAATGCTCTTATTCAAGCAATTCGAAGTTAAAGCAATAGCGCAGATACCTTCGAAAGGTTAAATTGCCCCCTCCCTCAATGCTTCTCCCCCCCCCAAATGGGACAGAGCAGCCTGGAAAACTAGACGGAAACACAGATAAAGCCACTGCATGTTTTTGATTTCCATGTAAAATGTTTCTCTTTGGAGGATTAAATAGCTCTTAATTTTGAATAATCAGCCAAGTGTGCCAACGCAGCCACTTCGCGTAGACGCCTGAATGCCCCAATATCCCGTGAGGGTTTGGCTTTGATCAACATAAAGAGATATACATGAAGGGCTTTCTGAAAATAATTAACTTAATCAGATGTCATTGAAATTCATCTTCTGCTTAATAGAATCTAAAATAGTGACCAATTGCTCATCCTCCAGAGCGAACAAGAATTCCAATTGGGGAGCTATCTACGTGACGTGCCAAATTAACGCGTTTTCCAACGTAGAAGTTCCATCTCTAGCCAAAGCTTACAAGCCACTTGAAAAGGCACTTCCAATGCG
The DNA here is from genome assembly GCA_003457575.1 of Thermophis baileyi. Taxonomy (NCBI): domain Eukaryota; kingdom Metazoa; phylum Chordata; class Lepidosauria; order Squamata; family Dipsadidae; genus Thermophis; species Thermophis baileyi. The sequence goes on from QLTV01001115.1 coordinate 771,395, forward strand.
CTCTCTCTCTCTCTCTCTCTCTCTCTCTCTCTCTCTCTCTCTCTCTCTCTCTCTCTCTCTCTCTCTCTCTCTCTCTCTCTCTCTCTCTCTCTCTCTCTCTCTCTCTGGCCTCCCCGCCCCCTCACTCCCCCCCTCCCCCCCCCCCCCTCCCCCCCCCTCCCTCTCCCCCTCTCTCTCTCTCCCTCCCTCCCTCCCCCTCTCTCTCTCTTTTTTTTTTTTTCCCAACAACTACAGAAAAAGGCATTGGGTTATGTCAATCACTCGGTGCACTCGTAATGACTGTGTACAATACGAACAGTTCGGCTAACAACTATGGTTTACAGAGTATAACAGAGTTAGAAGGAACCTTGGAGGTCTTCTAGTCCAACGGTCCCCAACCTTTCCAGTTTGGCGGCCCGGCCCAGTGTGGTGTGTGTGTGTGTGTGTGTGTGTGTGTGACGTGAGCCCGCTGCTTGCGCGAGTGGAGCTTCATGTGCTAGCCCATCTCTCCCGCAGCCCACTTTCAAACAGGCCGCGGCCTGATAGTGGCTCACGGCCTGGGGGTTGGGGACCCCTGTTCTAGTCCAACCCCCTGCTCGAGCAGGAGACCCTATATCATTCCAGATAAATGGCTGTCCAATCTCTTCTTCAAAACCTCCAGTGATGGAGGAAATCAGCAGCCAGCATAGAGTTCAAAAGCACTACAAGTTTATTTCATGCTACCTATACACAAGAATCTGATTTACTAACAGTCAAGGCAAATTGGCACAAGATAAAGAGTCAATAGGACTGAGATTCAACAGATTTAAGTCTCTTAACTCCAAACTAATGATGCATTTGACCCTGCCCTCGGGCTCAGCCTGGTCATCTCCTACATCTAGAAGGAAAACTTAAAACAAGCCAAATGTTATCATGTACTATGTTCATATTATCCACCAGAATAAACCATAGATGATGGCCTATCACCAACTTCTCAAACGTCCTGAGTATAATAGTATAATAGCAATAGTAATAGCACTTAGACTTATATACCGCTTCACAGTGCTTTCACAGCCCTCTCTAAGCGGTTTACAGAGTCAGCCTATTGCCCCCAACAATCTGGGTCCTCATTTTACTGACCTCAGAAGGATGGAAAGCTGAGTCAACCTTGAGCTGGTCAGGATCGAACTCCCGGCTGTGGGCAGAGTCAGCCTGCAATACTGTATTTTAATCCCTGTGCCACCAGGGCTCTAGAATAGGAATAGGAATAGGAATAGGAATAGGAATAGGAACAGGAACAGGAACTTATATACCGCTTCACTGTGCTTTACAGCCCTCTCTAAGCAGTTTACAGAGTCAGCCTCTTGCCCCCAACAATCTGGGTCCTCATTTTACTGACCTCGGAAAGATGGAAGGCTGAATAATGGAACCTCAAAGACAATTGGTGGCTATTGTGTTTTTCAAACTTTTGCACTAAAGCATCTTGTCGAAGGAGCAGATTTAGTTCCTCCAAAAAGGAGAATATTTGTTGCTCAGGGATGAAAAGAGGGGGTTCTTGGTGCTCTCTGAGCTGGGTAGTTTTCTTGTAGACTTGCCGTAACCCAAACTAGGTAACATCATCAGATTATTTGATTATTCCTCATATGTTTTGCCCTTCAGATTTATCTCCATTCAGTTTTGAAAGTGTTCTTCACTTTAATACCAACCACCCAATATTAGCCTTGAACGTTCAGGATTCATTAGGGGCCCTGCAATTGTAGTAACCCATTTAACAGCAAATTCCTGCTTTTTTCAGGGCAAAAAAAAAAAACACAGCACTATTTTCTTTTACGTACTCCTAGTTCCTTGGCCACGTTCGCCAATTTCCCCACTGCACGTTAAAATTCAATCTCATGTGAACAACAAATGTTTCTTTGTGTGGGATTTCATCATAACTGCATTTCTTTCCATGAGTCTAGCGTCAACGCCTAGAGGCACGCGCCACCCTTTAACTTGTCTAATCGTGTTTCGTTTATTAGCTTAAAGCCGTATGCTTGTACCATTGAAAAGAGCGCAACGTTTAGAAACGCTGTTTTAAGTTTTGGTTTGGAAAGGCTCTCCTTGAAGAAGAACACAAGAGTTTCATTTCGGGAAAGCTACGGGACTAAAGTCATGCAATGCTTCAGATCTGGTTTCCCACACACACACCCCAAAAAAATGCTTTTTTGGTGCACAAGGGTGTGTGTGTGTGTGTGTGTGTGTGTGTGTGTGTGTGTGTGTAACAGATTAACAGAGTTGGAAGGGACCTTGCAGGTCATCTAGTCCAACCCCCTGCCCAAGAAGGAGACCCTACATCTGCATCTACCTAGGATCGAACTCACAACCTCCTGATTGTGAGGCAAGAGCTCCACCTCTAGGCCACCTTGCAATTTCCGGGGGTGCATCTTTTCTGAGCTTGAATGGAAGCCTCAGAGAGCCTCCGTGCAACCCAATTTTTTTTTAAAAAAAGAATAAGGCTAATTCAATGTTATCCAGATAAGCGATGGGTCTGGGGTCCCATTTCCCTCCACCAGCGAAACACTGATATAAACTGCTTCTGACCACAGAATGACCCATTTAAAATCTATCCGAAGGAGGGAACTGCTTGCTGTCTGACAAATTCACAAATGGTAAGCTCAAAAAAAAAAAAATACTCCTTTAAGATTTATTAATTAGCCCATTTGTTTCAGTAACATCCAGAGCGCATAGTGTTATCCTAACACTCCTTTTTTTGCATTATGAAAAGTGTTTAGATAATGTTATAAAAGGCATTATCTTGGACACTGAGTAGGCCCGTTCTTGCCAAAACTAGCGTGCTGGAAATAATCTTGTTTTGTCTCTTGAAATTCTCTTCTGGCTGATCTTATCTCTTAACTCTTCACTATTTCCGTTTTGCGAGCAAAAAAAAAAAAAAAAAAGGAAAAAGGGAAAAAAGATCAGCGAGCAATCTGTGTTGCGGAGAGAGAACTCTGTTGTCAAACATGGAGGCAATTTTGAGACAAAGTACTAACTAACGAACTAACAAGATTGTGTGGGTCTGGGCCGCTGTGTGAATTGATTCACAAAAGTCAAGTGAAGTTTTAACACCAAGTCTTAAAGTTGCCAAGTTTGGGGACCCCTCCTCTACCCCTTTGAGAGAAGATTTGTCTATGTGTAAGAGCAATACAGGTAGCCCTTGACTTATAACAGTTCTTTTAGTGACCGTCCAAAGTTACAACGGCACTGGGAAAAAGTGTCCTTTTTCAAACTTACCGTGTTTCCCCGAAAATAAGACCCTGTCTTATTTTTTTTTTTTTGAACCCTGAAATAAGCGCTTGGCCTTATTGCCATGCACTCAAAAGCCCAATTGGGCTGATTATCAGGGGATGTCTTAATTTTGGGGGGAAACAGAGTAGACCCATTGCAGCATCCTCATGGTCATGCGATCAAAATTCAGACGCTTGGGAACTGATTCACACTTACGACAGTTGCAGCGTCCCCGGGGGGGGTCACGTGATCCCCTTTTGACAAGCAGAAGTCAACGGGGAAACCAGATTGACTTAACCACCGCGTGACTAATTTAAGAACTGCGGTGATTCACTTAACAACCGTGGTGGGGAAAAGTCGTAAAAAAAAATGGAGCAAACTCGCTTGACAAATTTCTCGCTTAACAACACAACTTTTGGGCTCAATTGTGGTCGCAAGTAGAGGACTGCCTGTATGCTCAAGTGGAGGCCGTTAGTGGATAAACAACACGCAGTGTGAATGCGGAGAGATGCAGAGCCTGCATTTACTCTGCTGGTAAATGTCGGCTACTATCATAAACATGCACTGACAATGGCTTCCTAACAATGAGAACAATTAATCAATAGAACAGGTTGCCTTCAGAAGCTGAGAACAGACGGAATTAACCCATGCCTGGATGATATATCCACCATGAGGGAGAAGCTGTGGGTGCTCCATCACTGGGGCTTTTTAAGAAGAGATTGGACAGCCATTTGTCTTGAATAGTATAGGGTCTCCTGCTTGAGCAGGGGGTTAGACTAGAAGACCTCCAAGGGCCCTTCCAACTCTGTTATTCTGTTATTCGATTGAGACAACCTTCCAAAGTTTTCATCTATGCATCCATCTTATTTATAGACTATAGATTACAGTTGTAATATTCTAATCTTGCCACCATGCAGTGGCAAGAAAGAAACAGCTCTTTCCTTGCAGAAAAATATTCGGAAAGGAGAAGGTTAACCTAATACAGTAACTGCTTGTAATGGATCCAGCCAAAGCTCTATCAACTGAGTACTTCTGTCTCCAGCAGGGAGAAATAGCTTTTCCACATGTTCCAGCAAAAAGAAATGCTATAATATATTGCAATCCCACCATGGAGAGGGCACGCATGTGAATTGAAACCAAGCCGTGGAGTCAATCTTACGAGACTTTGCCATGTCACCTACCGTTAAATATTATGGCAAAGAGGGAGCCCAACATCTCCGCGGAGAAACTCTTGAAGGTTACGTTGAGGTCAGCAGGTGTTCTTCAAAATATCATTTAATATTTTTTTTAATCCATTTAAGAACCAAATAAAATTCTAGGGCAATGATCAAAACCAGAACATCCAGGAACCATGTTTTCCCCATTAAAAGTAGATTTAAAAAAAAAAACAAAAAAAAAAAACCTCTTTAAGGATTCGTTGTTTGTTTGCTTCCCACAGCAGCTGGCCAAACATAATATGAAGGTACGATAAATTCCAATTATGCACGAGGATGAAGAATAACAGAATAAGAGAGTTGGAAGGTTCCGTGGAGATCTTCTAGTCCAGCCCCCTGCTCAAGCAGGAGACCCTATATTATTCCAGACAAGTGTCTGTCCAGTCTCTTCTTGAAAACCTCCAGTGTTGGAGCACCCACAACTTCTGGAGGCAAGCAGTTCCACTGGTTAATTGTTCTTACTGTTAGGAAGTTTCTCCTTAGTTCTAGGTTGCTTCTCTCCTTGATTAGTTTCCATCCATTGCTTCTTTCACCCCTAGTCTTTCTTTTCTCTAGATTAGACATGCCCAATTCCTGCAACCGTTCTTCATTTGTTTAGCCTCCAGCCCTCTAATCATCTTTGTTGTTCTTTTCTGCACTCTTTCCAGAGTCCCAACATCTTTTTTATAATGTGGTGACCAAAACTGGATGCGGTATTCTAAGTGTGGTCTTAAGAGAAGAGGTTTAACCCACAGAAGAGAGCAAATGCAAAAAACTATGCTCAAAAAAAAAAATACTGAAGCTTAATTGAGCATTGTGCCGATTGTTAGTTGCAAGGACAATCTTGACAACAACTCTTGAAGCAGCCAGCTGCCTGATTATTATTATTATTATTATTATTTATTTGTTATTAGAATATAACAGAGCACGCCTGCAGAAATGTAAGATGAACTGCTTATATTTTCAGGTAAAGCACAGGTTGCAAAGGTGGAGAATTCAAAAAAATCAGAAGCAGTTCAATTATCAGGGCTTGTAATAAAAAATAAAAAAAGGAATGATTTTGGCTGTACCATTAAAACAAAACCTAATATGAAAGCATATTTGCATTATTTATCACCCAGGTAAGAAATGCATTAACATAGTAATAGAGGAATGACTGTTATATTTTGTGATTTATTCTGCGAGTGGTTAGTATATTATTGTGTTTAGTTGCTTGGCGTTTGCTTTTGTTCTTTTAAATTTTTGCTGCTGGTTGACCGAATAAATAGTGTTGCCTTGAAATATTTTCATCAGTCACTCCTTTGTCATCATCTGCGGTTAGACATGCCGACAAGCAATTAAGGATTGAATCCTGCTACTTTCCTTCCAGGTGCCTGAAATTTTCATTCAAATCTCCAAGAAGATCAGCTTTTAAGAGAACATTCAATGGTTTGGAAGAAAGGGAGGGGGGGCACTGCTGATTCAGGATCTCTGCCAGCTCAAACAGTTTTATTAGAAGGAAAACACTGAACATTAGCAGCGCAGTGAAATCTCAGCAAAAGACAGAAATTAAATAGTTTTGAGGTCAGCGCTGGGCCTTTTATCTGCTGTGGCAGGCAACAACAGTTGTCCCTTGGTTTGCTGGTGGGAGTCATAAGCCACTTTAAGTGACTGGAGTATTATATCCAATTGTGATTAAACACCCAAAGCTGGCAGTGGATTAATTAGTGCGATGCGGCCCTGTTTCCTAATCAGACAGATCTGCATGCGTTATGACCCTGGTCTGCTAATGCTGGTTGACAGAAAAGGGGCAAAAAAATTATATGCGCCACTGATCACTTTTCTAACCAAGTGGTCTAGAAAAACAATTAAGATGTGGAAATTTGGACTGTTCGGGGAGGTAGAAAGGGTCTCAAGAACCTTAAGGTCCCCTCAAGTTTGTCTCAAGACCTCATTTGAACCTTCTATAAACCTATCCCCAAGGCATCATGCAATTTCTCAAAAATGTACAAAGCTACTCCAGAAATTAGAAAACAAAGCTGTTCATATCTCTCTGTCCATCCATCCATCTACATACCTTCCATCTACCACCCAACCATCCACTCATCCATCCATCCACCCACCTCCGTTCATCCATCTGTCCGTCTATCTATCTATCTATCTATCTATCTATCTATCTATCTATCTATCTATCTATCTATCTATCTATCTATCTATCTATCTATCTATCATCTACCTACCTACCTACATACATGCATACATACATACATTTATACTTCCATCCACCACCCAACCACTCAGTCACTCATCCATCCATCCACCCAACTACCCATCCGTCCGTCCATCCATCCATCCATCCATCCATCCATCCATCCATCCATCCATCTACCGGTATCTATCTATCATCTGCAAGTATGCAATGGAACTGCTGGACCAGAATTCAGATACTGTATGCAGACTCACACATCAACCGCATGCATTCATAAAACACAAACTGGAAATCACTCCTAAACTGCCAATGCATATTATTATGTGTACAGGAGCCCTCTTTCTTTCACCCCAGAATTCAAGAGGACACACGCAGGGCTCCAAGCTGGCCTCTCCTCCCAGTAATAGCCAGAGCCCAACTTGCTCAGCTCCATCGGTTTGGCTGCATGACGTGCCCTCAAACCATTTCTTGGCTTGGATCTTCTATTCTATTTACCCAGGAAACCACTAAATATGATGTTACCCAGGGTACATGATCTTCAAAAGATTTGATCAGTTGGCATAACACAGTGCCATTTTAATAATACACTTAAAGGTTTAGTGAATTACTCTTTATTGGGGGGAGGGGGGAGAAGAAGACCTACAGACTCTTTTCTATCCAGGGAACCTATTTTGAGCAGAATTTCCCAGTCTATGCAATAACCATCTTCAGTATTTTTTGTGTCAATGCATTTAGGGGCTAGATCTTGGTGCTTCTGAGCTAAAGTGACAGGTGTCACGAGAATTAAGAGAAAGCGTTGAAGTTTCTGGATCAAAATTCGAGAGGAAGACTCAACTTCAGTGGTCTGATTCTTTGGCATCTGCAGAAGACGCCAGCCTACTGAAGGGGTTATCAAGACGTCCATCTAGTGAGAGCAATCAACAGCTTGCCTTCAGAAGTTGTGGGAGCTTCATCACTGGAAGCTTTCAAGAAGAGACTGGACTGCCATCTGTCAGAAACGGTGTAGGGTCTCCTGCTTGGGCAGGGGGTTGGACTAGATGACCTACAAGGTCCCTCCCAACTCTGTTAATCTGTTAACCAACCCTCCTTTCTTTACTTGTTCAGCTAGGCAACAATAGAAGCAAAAACAAAAAACAAAATCACCCAGCAAATTGCTGAGGGATCCATCTTGTTCATTCTGCTAAAAGAGCTGGAGTTCATTTTAGTGTATTGCTCGCTCAAATCCCAAATGCATTGGAAGATAATTAAACGGGCACAAGTTTCAGTACAATCATTATTATTTGTTTGTTTATTTATTTATTTATTTATTTATTGCACTAACATCTGTAGTTAGAAAAACCTTTGAAAGGCTAGTGATGTCCCACTTGAAAACCATCACGGACCCACTGTTAGAACCCCTGCAATTTGCATACCGAGCAAATAGATCGACAGACGATGCTGTTAATATGGCTCTGCACTACATCCTACAACATCTTGAATCTCCAAACACTTACGCAAGGGTCCTCTTTGTAGACTTTAGTTCAGCATTCAAAAGCATCATACCGGACATTCTTCTAACTAAACTAAATCAGCTAGCGGTACCTGAACACACTTGTAAGTGGATCACAAGCTTCCTAACAGACAGGAAGCAGCAGGTGAAGCTAGGCAAAATCACAT